>CAUYRT010074914.1:0-15110 GCA_963574885.1 Lepilemur ruficaudatus
GGGTGCAAAGTTTAGGTTGTACAAGATGGACAAGTTATAGAGATGTGCTGTACAGCATCATGCTTATAGCTAACAATATTGTATTGTGTTTTCAGACATCTGCTCAGACAGTAGATCTTATGTTAAGTGTTCTGATCACAAAAATAATAAATAAGAGGGCAGGAGGAAACTATTGGAGGTGATGGATAGGTTTATGGCAAAGACTGTGGTGATGACTTCATGGATACATACTTATCTTCGAACTCATCAAGTTGTGTACACTAATTACGTATAGGTTTTTGTATGTCAAAATTTAATTATTTTTTTGAAAAAGAAAGAATAATATTTCACCAGGTCATTGGTTCAAGGATAAGACAATGACCTGAGGATAGTCATGTACCCATGAAAACATATTTAGGGAACAGTATAGCTGGATTTGATGGTATATAAAGAAAATATAAGAATGTTGTAGGCAAATAGTGCTTATATTTATAAAGAAAATATAAAGATGTCATAGGCAAATAGTGATAAAGTAGTATGGTACAAGATGACAGTAGGTTTTATCCCAGAATGAGGTTTTTATATTGCCAGTTAAAGTATTCTCTAGTTGTAAAATAATAAAATGGATTCGCTGGTTCACATGAGTGGCCAGTCTGGAGTTTAGCCGAGCTCCAATGCAGCAGTACACCGTTCCCTCAAGGACCTGCTTGTGTGTCTGTGCAGTCTCTAGGCTGTGCTTTTCATGTTATCCTCTTGCTGCTTTGTGCATAATGACAGCAGAGCTGCAGTAATTTGAGATGCTTCACTACCCAGACGATGAGTCTATCCTGGTACCCTGACAAAACCTCTCCTTGCCATATAATTGTCCCAAGCTAAGTAGCTCATTCCTGCACAAAACCTTGTGACTAAGACACTTATGGATATTTCTGAGCTGGAATGAATTGATTCAGTGGGCACCCCTTTTCCTGGGAGGTGGGGGAGGAGTCTGGGAGAAGAAGAAGACCAGGTGGGTGAAGCCGAGGCAATGGGGACGAGGGGGGAGGGAAGAGGCAATGGGGCTAGTGCACTGCTCTCTCCAAGGCCACAGTCAAGGTGAGAACTGGAGAGATCAGCAGGTGACAGGCATGGTTAGTCATCCTGGCACCAAACAGCTTTAAAACTGCCCAGGGAACTGGGAGGTGGCTGCTCCTAGCAGTCTCCCTATTATAACCTCTGGGTCCCTGGAGTGTCTGTGGCCTACCTTGACCTTTAGACCAAGAGCCCTAGCTGCTGTCCACACTTCAACTCCTCAAGGGGAAACCTCCAGCACTGGGTTCTCCCTCCCTAGACTAAACCTCTGCACAGGTGGAGTCGTCCCTGGGATCTAAGGTTTTCTGGGGTCAGGGACCCCCTCCCCCGGAAAATGAATGGTCAAGATCATAACTTGTTGAGACTAATATATGCTCGACAGGACAATCTGTTGTGTACTTTATATACATTGCCTCATGGGATCCCCCCAACACCAGGATGGAGATGTTTTCCCATTTGACAGAAAACTGAGGCTCACAAAGGGGAATTATTTTCTCAGAATGCATTTGAAGACTGGTCCATCAGTCAGCAAACTTTATTGACCAGCCCCCACACTAGAGACTGGCACAGAGTGGTGAAAGGGGACAAGATCTCAGCTCTCCTGGATCTTAGAATATTTTAGGGAAGGAAAGAGACAATCCAGGAATGAGACAAATAAGAAAGTTCAGCTAGTAATCAAGAATATGGAAAGGTAATGGAGTGGCAGATGTGTGTGGGGGGCGCTACTCTGGCCAGAGAAGTCAACAGAGGCCGGTGAAGAGGCCTTGGAGATGCCCAGAGGAAGGCCTGGCAGAGAGAAAAGTGAGTGCAGAAGCCCTGAGACTGGCCGGGCTTCCTGTCCAGGGCTTGAGTGGGAGTGTGGCTGGGCCGAGGGGAAGAAGCTGAGCAGCAGGAAATGGGGGCAGAGGGACGGGCGAGCAGGGGCCAGAGCACTCCAGCCTCACAGGCTTGGAAAGATGCTTGAAGGGACAGAGGAGGTGTGAGTGGAGGCTGTTCCCCAGGCATCCAGGCTAGAGAAGAGGGGCCTGGAGTGGGCTAAAGCTGGGAGCTGGAGGGGCAGAGAAGAAAGATGGAGTGGATGAGGGATGTGAAGGAAAAGACAGATATAGAATTTGGGGCTGGAACTGGGGAGACCAGGGAGAGAGCAGAAATGAAAGAGAGGTAGATTTTGACCCTAAAACCCAAGCACTTTACCACTGACAGGGACTTTGTCTTTTTTTAATTTGTCCCTCATTGACCACGAAAATGGTGAGTAAATAGTAGATTTTCAATCATTTCGTTCACATACTCAATGGATATTAAAGAAAACCTACTATGTTCCTGTCTCTGTCATAGGCACCAGCAATACACCAGTGAACACAGGAATGTCCTTGGCCTCTTGGAGCTTGCACTATAGAGGGAGAAGGGAAATATAAATGTGTGTGTGTGGGGGGGGAGGTGACAAGGGTCCCAGGGGAAAGGGAATGGAGGGGGTTGTTTTAGGTGAGGTGGTCCTGGTAGGCTTCTCTGATAAGGTGACATCTGAGCCCAGACCTCAAAGGAGTGAGGAGGTGAGTCCTGGACGGGAATACTTTGAGGAAGAACATTTCAGACAGAGGAAGCTGCAAGTGCAAAGGCCCACAGGTGAGTGAGTGCTTGCCGACTGACCAGCAGGTCAGTGTTGTTGATTCACTAAGGGCTACCTGTGTCCCTGCCATTAGACTTGGAACTCTAAGGAACATGCCTGGGTCTTCCTCATCACACGAGAGTGATCAGAGGGGTGGGGTGGGCACCGCTTCCCCCCCTTCCTTATGCCATTTCTCTTTTCCTTACCATGGCCTGGCCTAGAAATAGGGGTCAGGGAATGACAAGTGTTGAATCTGTCATAATCTGGAGAAAAGGCAGGGAAAGTCAAGAAATAGGCAGGTTCTGTGCTGTCCCAGAGGCCACTACTCCTACCCATACTGTTTCTGCTTTTAACACCTGGAAGTCCCACCCTGTCATCTAACCCTGTCATGCCACTACCATGGCCCCATCACAGTAAAACTCCTTGTCCTGGGTCATTCATCTCCTGGGGTATCATTTGCCTCTCTCGCTGTGTCACCAGGGGTTGGAATGCACTGAGTGCTGTGGATGCTGCCAGTCCCAGCTCCACCTCAAGCCCCCGAGACCAAGGAGGTATCGACGAGACTCCAGAATCTCAGAATCTCAGCTCAGATTCCACCCAGACTCTGGCCCGTATCCCAGGCCTTCTTATGAGCATAAGATGATCAGAATGGGACAGTCACTTCCTCCTTATTGTCCTTAAGTAATTTCTGCTTTTCCCGCTATCTTGCTCACAGGACACATGGCTTTAAATTCTACTGATTCAAGAATTTTCTATTCTTACGAACAAAGCGTGACAGGCAGCATGTCCTCAAATGTGCCTTGACCACACACGAAATCTTAGGAGTCATGCAGTGGGTGCAGATTACCCAACCTGACAGCACCTTCTGATTTTAATTCCAGGCACTTCCCTCCTGGTCAGGTGAAATGCTGCAACCCAGAATGTCCCACCCACATGGCATTGTGGGGCTCAGTGAGGGGACCCCCAACAGGGCCAAGTTCTCCTTTGTCCTATGAGCCCCTCCTCTGGAGTCCAGAGCTATGGAGGGAAGAACACCTGGCTTCTGGGACCCCTGACTATGGAAAAGGCAGGTGGGGGCCATGGAGGGAAGGCCCCCGAGCAGAGAAGGGGCCTGGCCGGCTGCCCTTTGCCTTAACTCAGTGGTTCTTTTTTGTAAGATGTGTATTGATCTTTTCTTAAAGAAGGGGTTTCTTTTTCTGATTTTTTTATAAGGTTTCTTTGTTCTTTTTTTTTTCTTTTTTTGCCTTTTTGTTGGTTTGACAGTCAAACACCATTGCCGGTAGGTTTTCTGTCATTTCACTTTTGTTTGTTGCTTTGTGTCTTCTCTGTTGTAAACCTTAACAACAAGTTTTACCAAATGTGAGATTGGCAGTCTAAGGATCCCATCTATCTTTTGTGTTTTTTTTAAAAAAAAAAAATACATCTGGGACAGTTTGACAAATGAAACTCATATTTACCATTCTTTGATTTTGAGGTGGGCCTCAGGATTGGCAGCGGTGTATTTTTCCTATGTCTGATATAACCCCAGGGGTCTTTCTGGGGTTATTGTTGAACTTTTTGAACTTAACTGATGCTTTTTAATGGTGGGACTCCTTTTAAATTTTTTTCTAATTTTTTTAATAATGTTTAAGCCCGGCCAATACTTTGTCATTCATATTTCAGTTTGGTTCAATCCTAAGGACAGTAGATTTAGGGTAGTTATTTTTATTTTTAAGGTGTAGTTGACAGGCTTTTTTTCTTGTCTTTTCAATAATCATAGGGCAGTTTGAGGCCATGAGTAAAATATTTATTAAATGTTTGCATATCAGCGCACATGGGATGATATGTTAAAAAGACAGAGGAAAACAATTCAGCCATGTGTTTAGGGTCATCTCAATAAAAGGGATTTTTTTTTTTTGCAATGCTGTCTTATTGTTAATTTTTTTTTGTTCCTTTTTTTTCTTTATTGAAGTATATTTTACATATCATGCCTTTAGTCCATTTTAAGTGTACAATTAGATGATTTTCAGTGAATTTACCGAGATGTACAGTTAATCACATAAATCAGTTTTAGAGGAATTCCTATAACTGGTCTGAGGTGGGAAATGGTGAGCGTATCTGTAGCGTATCTGTTGGCCTTCCATTGGCATTTAGCCCTTGAACGGGGAGTTAGCAAAGTGGCAACTTTCCTGGTTGAGAGGTCCTCGGGCCGAATTGGGTACCCAGTCTAGTACGAGATGGTGCGACCATGGCTTGACTTTCTCCACTTTTTTTTTTTTTTTTACTGGGGAGCGGGAGAGCTTGTCTCCTTCTTGTACCCTGACCTCCATGCAAAGGTGGGTTCAGCATGGGGTCTGCTTGGGGAGGATGCAGGGGTTTAGGGTCCAGTGGGGCAGGTGTCGACTGAGGGGGTAGCACTGGCACTGGTGGAGGTGCTGGTGGCACACTAGGAGAATTCAGAGCACTGATTAAAACCTCATTTTCTTATTGTCTAATCCCTTAGACTTTAATATCTTTGGCTTGACTGTTTTAGCCCTTGACATCATTAAATTGCACCTTTTCTGTATAGAATTGTTTTGATGTAGTAACATGAATGCCTGTATACAAGGAATTTTATCTGATTTTTTGAAATTATAAAACAGGTGTAGTTGTATAACAGTAATATAGTTTAAAGATTTGTGCATGAGCCATTTTTTTTTTTCTTGAATCTAGGGAGTACTGTGGCCAGACTGTAATATAAAAGAAAATGATCATTTTATGTGTCATTGGTTTATAACTGCAAGCAGTCTAATATTTGAGAATACACCCCAACGGGCTGCATTAATGGACTGAATTTGAGATTTTCCACAGACGACACTCCCACACACTCATAAAACAAATATAAATGTTTGTGCAAAAACCAAAATTTAATTTTTGCACAACGAAACAAAAGGGTGAAGTCTAATAATTTTCTCAACTCTCTCAAGGAGGGTCTTTTTTTTTTTTTTTTTTTTGAGACAGAGTCTCACTCTGTTGCCCAGGCTAGAGTGAGTGCCATGGCATCAGCCTAGCTCACAGCAACCTCAAACTCCTGGGCTCAAGCAATCCTTCTGCCTCAGCCTCCCAGGTAGCTGGGACTACAGACATGCGCCACCATGCCCGGCTAATTTTTTTCTATATATATTTAGTTTTGCCAATTAATTTCTTTCTATTATTAGTAGAGACGGGGTCTTGCTCTTGCTCAGGCTGGTTTCGAACTCCTGACCTTAAGAATCCACCCGCCTCGGCCTCCCAGAGTGCTAGGATTACAGGCATGAGCCACCGCGCCCGGCCTCAAAGAGGGTCTTTTTAATATTTAGTGAAATGTAAATGGAGTGATAGAAAATCATGAGTGCCTGTGTCACCGTCACTCACCCAGCAAATGTAAACTTGAAAACAGATCAAGATCCTGTACATTTTTCTACTCTGAGCCAACGTTGTGTCAAAGGCAGGAAGAAAAGCCAGGAGGGTGTCCCAGTCAGGCAGCTGTAGAGACTCCCTGTACATTCCCCTCCCAGCTTTGCATTCCCCTCCCAGCCAGGGCATCTAGTCTCAGGCACAAGGTCCTGCCATGGTCACCAGAATTGGTGTGGAACCCAAATTCAGGCTCCTGTACCCAATGTGCAGCCAAAGCCAAACACTGGGACACGGGTGCTTGGAGACAGAGAAGGTTTATTTCATTTGGCCAAAGCGAGATGCCTGCAGGGCAGAATCCCTCAGATCCATCTTAACAAAGGATGCAGTATGGAGTCTCATGTGGCTGGGGAGGGAGAGGGAGGGCACTAGGAAGCAAGGGAAGGGGGAGTTTCAGGGAACTGAAGGGGAAGGTCTGTGTTGCTTTTAGTCTCAGATAACACCTTAAATTACCAGCTTTCTGGGCAACAGCAGCTAGTTGCAGTTTCTCAAGAGCAGTCATTCCTTCTGCAAAACAAACTTACAGATTGTCATCCTGCTTGACAAAGAAACTACACATCAGTCAACGTTTACTGTGAGAACAGGGGGTGCTGTGCAGGAATCAAGTGTTTAACATGTGCGAACAAACAAGGGTCTAGTCAAATTTCACTTTATTCCAGTCATTGAAAAATGCCAGGGTACGGAAATCTCATGCAGCCCAGCTACAATGCCATTGCATCTGCTTCCTAAACCAACCAAGCCCAGCTGTTTCTCCTGATTTCACCCTCTCCAGACTTACCCTCTGTTCATGCAGACTGGACCCAACACTTCAGATTTCACAGTGATTCCCATCTAAGTCACGATGGCTCCTATGCTGTAATATTTTTCTCTTTTGCCCTTGTTTTTCATTTCCATTTTCATCACATTCTCAATATCTTGCTCCTGGGCTACTACCAATTGATTATTTATGTTTATAACTGTTTATGTTTGTGTGTGTGTATATATGGCTAATCCTGTGATTTATCAATCATTTTAGTATAATTCCTTAGTCTGTTGAAACCATGTACAGAATAAAAATGAAATAGGTGTTTAACAGGAATTTTTGAAAGGTGATGTTTCAAAGATCCATAAGGCATCTTAAATAAGTCCAGCTTCAATAGTAAGGAAATAAATGCAAATTTCAGAAACAGTCAAATAAGATGACATTTCATCTATCATTTGGCAAATACTTAAAATAATGATACAGAATTTTTTTTGAGGAATCAGTCATATTATTGGGCTCCTTAGGGAAAAGAAGAGAAGGGACAGGGTGAGTTGATACAACTTTTCTGGGCAGCAGTTAGGCAGTATATATATTGTGAAATACGTTTATATCCTTAGCCACAGTATTTCCACTGCTGGGAATATGACCTAGAGAAATATTCAGATGTACAGACAAAAATGTTACATGTACAATAATATTTGTCTTATATACAGCAGTGAAAAACTGGAAACAATCTAAATATCTAGCAATAAAAGAATGGCTAATAGTATTATACAATGAAATGTTACTTAGCCCCTCAGATTGCGATTTCAAAGGTTGCTCAATGACATGTGAAAGCTCTGGCAGATTGCATAGTGAAGAATAAACTCATATACAGCATAGTATTTGAGAAATGATATTCTATCTGCATATAAAATAACAGAGGCAAATAAATCAAAACATATTAAAAGAGTGATTATCTCTGGTGATAGAATAGTAATTGATTTATTTCTCTATTATTCATTCACCATTATTTTATCCAATTTTTATCAGAATATCCATTAGTTCTATCATTAGAAAGACGTGAAAGATTATCAAAGGTGATTCTTAGTAAATATTTAATCTTTTCTTTTTTAAGGACACCGTCCTGAAGCAGACATGTGCTGACACACCTGTTGATCACTGTTTATCTGACGTAAGAGAGTGTAGCAGCACCTCTAAGCTTGAAAGTGAAGTCAACAAGGGTGAAACAGCCCTTAAAATTCAGAATCAAAATTCGAACACCAATAAAAAATGTCGTTTCACTTTTACATTAAATGAAACCTCCAGAAAACTGGACCGTAGGCAGTTTACAGCATATGGTGAACCCGATGAGAACATCTTCTCAGCTCTGAGGGCTAACGACCATTTCAGTGAAAGAATGGAGAATCATTTAAATGAGGACATTATTGTTTATGAAGAAAAGGAAATAAAAGGATATATAAATTTAGGAATGCCTCTCAAGTGCCTGCCTAGAGATTCTCATTTAAATATAACCTTTGGTCGAAGAATGAGTAACCAGAAAGAAGATGGTCAGATACTGCGTCGATGTGGAAATCCAAACATCGAATGCATTCTTTTTCATGTCATTGCTGTTGGCAAGACGATAAAGAAGCTTGTTAAGATCAAGAAACTTCATGAAAAAGGAAGTACACTTTGTATCTATGCCTTGCAGGGTGAGACTGTCACAGAGGCTTTATGCAAGGATGGCCGCTTTCGGTCTGACTTAGACGAATTGACATGGAACCTAATGGAAGGTCACAAGAAAATTTATGGAAAAGCATCCATGGTGGATGAAGTATCTGGAAAAGTCTTAGAAATTGACATTTTTAGAAAAACAAGTGGCAAGAAAGGTATAAAAATTAAGCAGAATGAAAATGCCAGTGATGAAATCAATCCCTGTGGTCAGACACAGTCTAAGAAAAGGGTCCACGAACCAGAGATGGATGGAGAGACTGAAGATGTAGAACACAGCAGAGAAAACATTTGTCCACCTCAAAGTGTAGGGCATGATATTGAAGGTAAAACTCACCGGACGATTTCCCAGATTAGACGTTATGATAAAAGCTTTGGCAGAATCTGGGGAGTTCGGCGAAGGCTCCGTCCGGGTAGACAAAAGGAAGCAACTCATCTTTTAAATAATCTGCAAATACTCAATAAACACATAATGCATCAATATCCAAATTTTAAAAAACAAACAAGTTCAATGAGAAGGTATTTCGAGAAAGAACGGAAGAGAACAAAGCTGTCAAAGTTTAAACAGTTCAACATATATAAAAAGTACTTTGGAAAAGTGAATATGGATTCTATTCCAGTTGCAACTTCTGAAAAACTTAATTATCATAGTGAGTCAGTTGGGTTCTTGATATGGAACAATAATGGAAAAACAGGCAATGCTACTTGCTTTGTCTTCAATCATGGTTATATTTTCACCTGTCGACATGTTTTAAACTTTATAGTGGGTGAAGGCACAGATCCACGTTCGTGGCCAAATACAATTAGTAAATGTGCAAAGGTAACCTTCACTTACAAAGAGTTATATCCTACTGGTAACGACTGGTTTTCCTTCGAGCCAAGGATTGAAGTGCCTGATGAAACTCTAGATTATGTCATTTTTAAACTAAAGGAAAATGGAAATGCATTTCCTCCAGGCCTGTTTGCACAAATTTCCCCTCAGCCATCTATTGGTGTGGTATATATAATTGGTCATCCAGAAGGCCTGGTCAAGCAAACGGATCGCTGTGCTGTGGTTTCTCGAAATGAACGGTTAGAAAAGTATCGAAAACTTGGTTTTGGTGAGATCATAGAACGCCCTTCTGCCACTGATAATGTTTGCCCTGTGTTTACCAAAAGAAGTTTCCCATCCGAGGCTTGGGACGAGAACTTGTTTAGTTATGATACTTGTTTCGTTGAGGGGTCCTCTGGCTCCCCAGTGTTTGACGCATCTGGCAAATTGGTTGCGATGCATGTCTTTGGGCATTTTTATTCATGCGGATATAAGGAGCATGCCCTTGTAGAATTTGCCTACTCTATGGAGTCAATTCTTCCCAATATCAAAGAGAAAAATGAGAGCTTATACGAAGAACTACATAAAGAGCAAAATAAGAACTGCAATGAAGAAAAAAATAACGAACAAGATTCACCACTTCAAGATCATCAGATTGAACCCATGGAATACTAAAAAAAGATGTTGTCTTCAATAAAAGATGCCAATAATTTAGAGTGTTGAGGGCTGTTTCCTTTAAGTATAATGCAAATTCTTTCTTAATTAGAAAACTTTTAGAGAATTATATGGACATGCAGAACACATATTAGAGCTCCAATAAATATTGATTTTTCATCCAATTGTTTTTTCTTTTTATTTGAAAGAATTTCAATTCCCAACTAAAATGCTTAGCTCACTTATACACTTACAAAGAATTTGGTATTTGCCATTCTAAATGTCTAGGATGATACATCTTTGTTACTGGCATGGTGGTTCTTGTTCTCTGCCCAACAGACAATGGGGAAATACACCTTGAAACTTAAGGAAAATAACATATGTTGCTCCTGCAAAATCCAAAAATCTTTGGTAATCTTCATTTCTTCTCTTCCACGCCACCTGTGACCTCAGCCTCTATGGCAAATGACGGTAGAAAACTGCACTTCTTTCTTCTAGAACAGCAAGAGCTGTTAACTCTTCTCTGGCAGCTATGACGAGAGGCCTGCTTCCTCTCCGTCCCCACTCTCATACTCAGAGTCTGGAAAGCTAAAAGCTAAATATCTCAGACTAATTTGCCTTATGATTCTGAATATAAATCACATTCCTCCAAATAGATGCTAATCTGGAAGGTGGATGTAAAATGGAGGAATTTTTCTGCTGTGTCGTCTTTTGGCAAACTAGCTCATGGAAAAGTGAGTGTCTAGAGACAGTAGTGTTGGCCACATTCAGTGTCAGTGTTTAGCCATCAGCTTCCTGGGTATCCAGAAGTAGCTGCAGCAGTCCCAGTAGCAGCCAGAAGCAGTGCTGCAGCGTCTACTCTTGCACTCTGTTACAGTGGAGAGGCATTTCTGGTGGTAAATTTCTTAATTCAGCTTCCTGAATTACAGTGAAGAGTGTGTGCTCTTGAACTCAATGATTCCAGTGTTGGCTTCCTGAATCCCGCGGTTCTTATCATCCTAAAGATTTCCAGCAGGTAATCCCTTGCATTAAATCTCTGTTACCTGCACTGAACCCTGACTGATGCACCCTCCTGTGACACCTAGCAAAACTGGTTGGGCTGTCCAAATATGTGATAGTCTCTTAGCTGTGTACAAACCATAAATCTGGCTCAGAGAAATTATTCATTGAGAAATTCTAGATCTGTACTATAATTATTTAATTATAAGCATATCAAGGGCCCATAGTGCTTATTGAAGAGATGGACTTTTTTTCTTACTACCCAAGTAATAGGACATTCAGGTCCTACTTTCAGCATTAGATTCATGTTTTTCTCTACCAGACCATGTAGATGGACATTTCTTGTGTTCAGACTTATTCAAACTAAAAGGAACAATTGCTCAACCAAAGTTGAGGTATAACTTTAAGCAAAATTGTATCTTTACACATTATCATAAAACCATAGTTCTTCTTGTGAAATGCTGGAGTCCAGTACTCCTCCTTACTGCACATGCCTTAAGGATTTCTAATCACCTGATCCCAGGCCTGCAAATAAATCTCTGCTGCAGATTATTCATGGGTGCTTCTAATGTTGGGTAAATCAGATGCTCAAACATTTTTATAAATAGTATGCAAATAAAAGCCTGCCCCTCTTGGCCCTAATCCTGAAAGATATCTGCCTCCATCCCTCTGAACCAAAGATGGGTCCCACCAGATGGGCCAAACACATGGTGGTTCCAACTGCTCATAGTAAGATTAATTCTCCACCTAAACTTTAGGTACAATTTATCACTGGGGTGTTGAAGAATCAGACTCCTAGACCCTAGGGTTATTCAACAACAAACACATCTGAATTTGGGATCTCTATCTCAAATGTCACCACCTCTGTGCCTGCATCCCTGGAGCCTTCTCTGTGCTACCTCTGCATCCTGTTCATTCCTGTCTTATAGCACATATAACTCCTTTCATTTGTCCTGCTTACCTACTAGATTGTAACTTAATGGATGGTGAGGACAATGTTACATTTATCTAGGTATCTTCAATGTTTAAACTTTATGTCTGGCACACACATAAAACTTCCCCCAAAGAGACTGAATAAAAAGTACTTCAGGTTTATAGGTCTGAGACACAGATCAATGGAAGATGAGTGACACCTATCCCATAGTTGACTGGAACCACACACACCAGCTAAAAGTGAGAGGCCCCTGGGGAGAGAGGGGGAAGTCTCCTCCAACTCTTCTTTTCTGTCTTTGCTGCATGATCCTGGTGGGCTGCATCCAGCTTCATCAAGGGAGCCTAGAAGAGGAAATCAGAGGCCGGTCTGTGCCTTGCTGGTGACATGACATGAGGATCCATCCTCTCTGAACAGAACACAATGCTTTCTGCACATTCTTGTTTGCCCGTTCTGTTGTTGCTTTATGTAAGGATCTGTTATACGGTTAAAACAGAACTCAGAGACAGCCACTCAAAAACGACCTCTGGCTAATGATTCTTGTCAGTCCAGTCACGTGATTCAACTACTTCAATGACCAGCAAGGGAGGAGGCCGGCAGGTAAGTAAGTTAATTGCTGGGCTTTAATTAAGTAAACTAATTGCTGCAATGACTAAACCGATTGCAGGGTACTTTTGTTCTTCTTTTTGCTATAAAAAGGCTAGGGAGAAAACCGAGAGATAGGAAATTAAACTTCCTATTATGTAATATGTTGGTCTACAAGAAAAAAACATATAACTTAAACAAATGTATTTAAGGGTCCAGCCTGCTGTCTCCTTTTCAAAGCCAGAAACACGTGGCTGTCTGGAAAGTATCCAGCCATTGTTAATATTAATACTATTTTTCATATTACTTGGCGGGACATTTTCAGGACAGCCCTCGCACTTGGCAGCTAAATTAACAAAAGCAGACTCCTTAGCCCTGCCCCAAGAACCCACTACGTTTTCACAATAGTCCAGGATAACATGAGTGAGGAAGAGAAAGACCATTTGAAACCTTGTTAGCCCAGAAAGGTGAGGCTGCCCCATCAGGCTCAGCCAACCTCAGTTCTAGCTCCTTGAGACCAACAGCTGGATCTCAGAGGAGCACATGGAAGTGAACCTCCACCTCCCCAACTTTACACCTCTGTGAATTACTCCCTTCTCCCCAACACTGAGCAAGGGAAAAGAAGTTTCTAAAAGGGATCAAGCTCCGCCCCAGAATACTGCAGAGTGGAGAAACCATCTCCATTTCGCGCTACCATTGGGCAGGCGGTGTGTCGATACCTCCTATGGCTCCGCCCCCCGCAAGCCGGTCCTTCAGGCTTATCCTCTAGCGCCATCTGCTGGCCGCACGCAGCACTCCACCCGTGCTGAGTGAGGTTCTCAGGGCATTGCTGGCGGCCTGGGGTCTGTCCTGCAAAGGGGCTGCCCATGCTGGTCTCATTCCGGGGTTCTCAGTCCAGAAGCTCCGCGGGTGGCCCGGGAAGACCAACGAGGGACAGGTCAGCCGGCGGGGCCTGGGGAAGAGCGGGGCAGATTTCTGAGTCCTGCTGTATGAGGAAGGGTGGAGAACACTCCAGACTGCTCCACCCTGCTTGTCCCCACTGTCCTGACACTTGGGCCTCAGGCTGCAACTAAGCGGGGGCGGTGGGTTTTGCTATTCTGGAAAGAGACAGGCCCCGGACTGCCAGCAGCCTCCTCTTTGGAGCCTATGGAGTTGGGCTAGGGCGGGCAGCGCCCTTCAGAGCCTTAGCGGAAGCCCCTTAGGTTCTTTGCCTTCCTGGTCTTGGGTGGAGCTGGAGCCTCTGTGATCTTGATCTCCTAACACTTTTGATCTTAAGTTGAAATGAATCATCTCTTCCTGCTGCTGGGAGAGTAATTTGGCAATATTTTTCCAAAACCCAAACATCATGTCCAACCATCTAGGCAAGTATATACCAAAACAGAGTAACATGGTACTAATAAGAGTACTAACAATGACAAAGGCTACCTACCGTTTATGGAGCATTCGTGAGAGGTACATTTCCTGGATCATCACATAGACGACCTCATTAAGCCTTGCGCCACCTAATGAGGTAGTGCTAGTAGGGGCATGTTCTCTTCACAGCCATGACGGAAACCCAAGAGGCAAACAGAAAGAGCCGATGGTTTTCGGGGTCCTGCTCAGCACAGTGTTGGTTCTATCTGTTAACGCATTCCGCTGTCCAAAGCAAGTCACACGGCCAAGTCTGACACTGACAGCATGGGGAGGAACTGCAGAGGCACCCGGTATGGGTGTGTACAGGCAAGAGTGAGGATTAAAGAACAATTTCCCACACTCAGCTTCTCCTTCTTCCATTTCTTCAAGAACTTTCAAAAACAGAAAACAAGTATATTTAATGTAGAATGTGTGTGCATTTTCATATATCTGATGGGCAATAAGGTGTGTCCTGGACAAGCACTATTCTTAGACACAATGTTGCATTAAACTGCTCTGGGTCCATGAATGTGAGCACCATATCCACTCACCTCTGTATCCCCAATATCCAGCACAATACCTGCCACAAAGTAGAAATTCACATGTGTTTTAAATGAATGACACCACGTTGGAAAAGATTTTATTTGTGTGCCTTTTCTATCTTCCCTATTTGAGAACAGAACTCTTACCATTTTACCCTTATAGAATGCAGCACTGGGTCTTGTCAATTGTCACTGCAGATTTATGCATTGAATAAATGATTGGGTGAATGAGGGGATGAAAGGAAGTAGGAAGAGGTCAGCTGTAAGGCTCTAAGGTTAAAATCCTGCTTAACACCCTCCGGGCTTGCCCCATCTAGTCCTGAGGCTTCTGGAAAACTAGCGTATTTCCTAGTCTGTGAAATGGGTGCAAAAATCACACCTTCCCCAAGGGGTGACTGCAGAAAATGAACTGCCAAGCACAGCCCCATTGGGATAGAGGTTGAACTAAATGCTGATCGTCCCTCCCCCATCCATATCAGAGTACTGCTGTACCAACTTGGAGGCAAAACCACCCAACCCACCCCTGCATCTTAGCACCAGACTATGACCACCTGCAGCATAGTGGACATTTCTCTTCTTGAAGAGAGACAGAAAATTCCCATTTTGCTGATGACCTCCTCCTTAGAGCCTCTGGAGTCCAGGTGGGAGGTGTTACCCTCCTCATGAGTGCACTGTCT
>CAUYRT010074915.1:0-22566 GCA_963574885.1 Lepilemur ruficaudatus
AAAAAAAAAAAAAAAAAAAAGAGGTCCCAACAAATCAAGGGGTGTCGAGAGAACCAGCGATGGCCTGAGGTCATGACAAAGAGGCAGCAGAGTTTCAGACGCATAGCTGGAGGCCACAGCAGGAATGTTGGCCGTCACCGCCCCCCCAAGACCAGATGGCATCTTCAGCTAAACCAGCACAGGATGCTAGTGACTCAGCAGCATGAGAAAGCATCCAGGAGAGACCACAAGGTCTAAAGGCAGCTTGTGGGACCAGAGTTCCTTCTCTGCCACGGGCAGCATATACTCCCTCTTCCACAGGGAGCCCTCTCGGGAGTAAGGGGTAGAAGAGAGAGCCCTTGAAACTTCACACAGGGAGAATATCGGTCCAAAGAAAAATGTTTTATCACTGGAATGAAATAACTTTAATCATCAAATGTAGATTCTTCTCTCCACATCTCTCCTTCATCATACCCTCCTATCCCCAAGAACGGGGCTCCAAAGGCAGGTAACATCAATTACATCACATGATGCTATGTATTTTTCTTGTACATGTAGTTTGCACCATGTAAATTTGGACTCCTCGTATGTACGCAGGGTTTGGACCTTGAGTTAGGACTTTGGCTCCCTGCTCAAAACCCTCCACCAAGAGTGTGGCTAGGGAGACCCGAGTACCCCCAGCTACAGGAAGTGAGAAATTCGCCCAGTGTCCTCCTACTGGGGGTGTGCTGGTAAATGTTTAACAACTACCTCTCCATGGGGAAAAGCCCTGATTGGTAGCATTTTCTGGTTTCCGGGGTGTAAATATTCTCAGCATGGGCCATTTCCAGCCACCAGCACACTGTCACTGGGAAGGAGCTGTGAAGAGAGACACAGTAGCAAACCAGTATATAGAAACATATAGTAAAAACAAATTAGGAAGTGCTGAGTTTTGATTATTTATTTCTTTGTTTTAAATATAATTTTAATTACAATTTTATACAGTGTAATTTTTTAAATTGATTTTATTTAGAGAAGTTTTAGGTTCACAGCAAAATTTAGTAGAAAGAGGGTCAAAGAAAACGGGAAATTAGAAAATGTCCTGAAACAAATGAAAACAAAAACACAATAAACCAAAACTTATAGGATGCAACAAAAGTGTACTAAGAGGGAAGAATGAATGTTAATGCCTATGTTAAAAAGAATAAAGATCTCAAACAACCTAATGCTACACCTCGAGAAACTGGAAAAAGACAAAAAATTAAGTGCAAAGTTAGCAGAAAAAAGGAAATGATAAAGATTAAAGTAGAAATAAATTAAATAGAGAATAGAAAAGCAACAGAAAAAATCAACAAAACTAAGCATTGGTTTTTTGAAAAAATAATCAAAGCAGACAAACATTTGACTAAGAAAAAAGAGCACAAATAAAATCAGAAATGAAAGCGGGGACTTGATATCTGATGCCACAGAAATAAAAAAATCATAAGGGACTATTATGAACAATTATATGCCAACAAATTGGACTATTTAGAAGAAAAGAATAAATTCCCAGAAACATACAACTTATCAAGACTGAATCAAGGAGAAATAGACAGCCTGAACAGATCAATAACAAATAAGGAGATTGAATCAGTTATCAAAAACCTCCCAATAAAGAAATATCTGGGACCAGAATGCTTCACAGGTGAATTCTACTAAACATTTAAAAAATAATTAATACCAATCCTTTCTAAACTCTTCCAAAAAATAGAAGAAACACTTCCTAACTCTTTTTATGAGGCCAGCATCACCCGATACCAAAACCAGACAAAGACACCACAATAAAAGAAAAACTACAAGCCAACATCTCTGATGAACATGGACCTAAAAATTCTTAAAATGAGCAAACAGAAGCCAACAGAGCATTAAAAGGATCATACACCATGACCAAATGGGACTTACCCCTGGGATTATGCAAGTATGATTCAACATATATATAAATCAATCAAAGTGATATACTACACTAACAGAATGAAGAATTAAAATTACACAATCATCTCAATAGATGCAGGAAAAACATTTGACAAAATTCAACATCCTTTTACAATAAAAACTCTCAACAAATCAGGTATAGAAGAAACTTGTCTCAACACAATAAAGGCCATATATGAAAGCCACAGCTAACATCATACTCAATGGTGAAAAACTTAAAGCTTTTCCTCTAAATCTGTAATAAGACAAGGATGCCTATTTCTATTCAACATGGTACTAAAAGTCCTAGCCAGAGAAGTTAGGCAAGAAAAAGAATTAAAATCAGAAAGGAAGACATAAAATTCTCTGTTTGTAGATGACATGATCTTATATTAGGAGACCCTTAAAGGCTCCACCAAAACAAAAAAAAGTTAGAACTAATAAACAAATTCAGCAAAGTTGCAGGGTACAACATTGATATACAAAAATTAGTTGCATTTCTATACACTAACAATGGATTATCTGAAAAGGAAATTAAGAAAACAATCCCATTTACAAATAGCATCAAAAAGATTAAAATACTCAGGAATAAACTTAACCAAGGATGTGAAAGACTTGTACACTGAAAGCTATAAAACACTAATGAAAGAAATTGAAGAAGACATGAATAAATAGAAAGATATCCTGTGTTCATGAACTTGAATAATTAATATTGCTAAAATGTCCACATTACCTATAGAGATCTACTGATTTTTATGCAATCTCTACCAAAATCCTGATGACATATTTTACAAAAATAAAATAAAAATCCTAAGGTTTACATGGAAACACAAAATGGACACCAAATAGTAAAAGCAATTTTGAGCAAGAAGAACAAGGCTAGAGTCATCAGATTTTCTGATTCAAAATATATACAAAGCTGCAGTAATTAAATCAGTATGGTACTGGCATAAAAAAAAGATATATAGACCAATGTAAAAGAATAGAGCATATGGAAATAAACCCACACATATACTGTCAACTTATCTTTGACAAGGGTGGGTGCCAAAAATACACAACAGAGAAAGGATAACCCCTTCAACAAATGGTGCTGGGGAAACTGGATAACCACATGCAAAAGCATGAAATCGGACCCTTGTTTTACACCATACACAAAAATCAATTCAAATGGATTAAAGACTTAAACATAAGACTTGAAATCCTAAAAATCCTGAAGAAAACATAGGGGAAAAGCTTCTTGACATTGGCCTTGACAATGATTCTTATTGACACCAAAAGCACAGATAACAAAAGCAAAAATAGACAAATGGGATTACATCAAACTAAAAAGCTTCTGCACAGCAAAGGAAACAATACAGTAAAAAGGCAACCTATAGTGTGGGAGAATGTATTTGCAAACCACGTATCTGTTAAAGAGTGAATATTCAAAGTATATAAGGAACTCCCACAACTCAATAGCAAAACAACCAAATAACCCAATTTGAAAATGGCAAAGGACCTGAATAGACATGTCTCAAAAGAAAACATACAAATAGCCAGCAGGCATATGAAAAGGTGCTCAGTGTCACTAATTATTAGGGAACTGAAAATTAAAATTACAATAAGATAACACTTCACACTTGTTAGGATGGCTTTCATCAAAAAACAAAAGATAACAAGTCTTGGCGGAGATGTGGGCAAGAGGGAACTCTTGTATACTGCTGGTGGGAACGTAAATTAGTGCAGTGATTATGGAAGACAGTATGGAGGTTGCTCAGAAAACTAACAACAGAGATCCCATATGAGCCAGCAATCCCACTTCTGGGTATATACCCGCAGGAATTGGATCAGTATGTTGAAGAGATACCTGCACTCCCAGGTTCACTGTAGCATTATTCACAACAGCCAAGGTACGGAAATAAAATAAATGTCTTCAACAGAGGAA
The DNA here is from genome assembly GCA_963574885.1 of Lepilemur ruficaudatus. Taxonomy (NCBI): domain Eukaryota; kingdom Metazoa; phylum Chordata; class Mammalia; order Primates; family Lepilemuridae; genus Lepilemur; species Lepilemur ruficaudatus. Next base: position 3,833 of record CAUYRT010074915.1, read on the forward strand.
TGGATAAAGAAAATGTGGTATATACATGCAGTGGAATATTATTCAGCCTTTAAAGAAGGAAATTCTCCCGTTGGTGACAACACGTATGAGGATGTTACGCTCAGTGAAACAGACACAGAAGGGCTAATACTGCATGATCCCACTGAGATGAGGAATCTAAAATAGTAGCACTCATAGAAGCAGAGAGTAAAAGGATGGTTTCCAGGGGCTGGAGAGCGGGAGAAACTGGGAGCCATTTGTCAAAGCGCACAAAGTTCCAGTTACGCAAGATGAGTAAGTCCTGGAGAGCTACCATACAGCATGGTGCCTGTAGTCAGCAGCATTGTATTGCACACTTAAAGTTTTCTAAGAGTAGATCTTATGTGAAGTGTTCTTATCACACAACACACACATACACACACAAATAATAATGATAAATAAAAGTGACAGAAGGAAACTGTTGGAAGTGATGGATATATACGTGGCATAGATTGTGGTGATGGGTCACAGGTGTAGACTCATCTCCAAACTCACCAAGTTGCATACGTTAAATATGTACAGCTTTTTGCATGTCAATCATACCTCAGTAAAGTAGTTAAAAGAATATAAAGAAAGAAAACTCCAGGGTCTTCAGAAGCCGGGGACATGGGTGAATGTCGTGGATGTAAGAAAAAACAAACCAACTACCGAAAAATAATCAAACTTTCTTCATTTTGCTAAACTATGATTGCAACCATACCTCATAATGTATACGTATGAGATTGAAGATTGTATCTTAAATTCAAAATTGAAAAAACAATTTAAAAGTACAAATACTTTATTTTTGACATTTCCTTTCACAATTTTTAACTTTTGCTTTGGAACCAGAGATCTGTGACTTTTTTCTTTGGCACCAACCTATCATGGTTAAATCTTGTATTGAGTTGTAATGTGAACCCAGAATTCAGCCTCACAGGTGACCCTGACGAGAGGCCATTGACTAGGAGTGATATTTAGTCCTACTTAGTTTAATAATGGAAAGAGCTCTTCCAAAATGTAGATATCTTCAAACTTGCACCTTTGCGCAATTGTTAAGAAAAAAATTAAGTAGGGAGCACAGAGCTCGCGCGTACCCTTTGCCCCCACACGTGCACACCTTCTGATAATTTAATTTTTAATGATGTCTGTGTTTAACAGCTGGCTCACAAATTTCCTGAAAACTTGGTAATCGACTCTTGCAAGCTGGTTTGAGCCAGCGCCAGCACTCACTGCCACCACCCTGCACCTGGCGAGGCCGTGGAGAAGGTCCCCACGGAGCCGGTGCGGCCTGGCCTCTAGAAGCCAGTGCTGTGGAGACAATCTCACGTCACAGAAGGCGTCTCCGTGCCTTCCAAATTCCCAGTTTTCATGGACCGGGAACCCAGTGACCTTTAGACCAACTAACTTCCTTTTCTACTCTTCCTCCTTCCTCCCACTCTAGAAAGGAGACGCACTTAAGGCAAACAGGTTTCTGTTGATCTCTGGCTCAGAGGGTGGCCTCCGCAAATCCCACAATTTGCCTCCTGCTTCCTCCTGTTGCCGACTCTCCTCTTTCTCCCCCAACGCCACCATACGAGCCTCTTTCCAAACAGAAGTCCGCCCTGCGACCTCCCTCAGTCCTTAACAACCACACTGCCCTACCCAGAGATGCTCCTCCCAGGGGAGGGGACGCGGAGCCTAGAAATGCTGGCATCTGTACCCAATGGCGGCTGGAACTGCCACACTGTGATCAGGTGGAGAGAAAATAAGCTAGATCCTGCGAGCTCTGTGGCACAGGGCCCGCTCCCCGCCTCCCCGTGCTCACCTGCCCACAGCCGCTCCTGACTGCCTCCACCCTCAGCCCGCAGTTTCATTTCCCGTTCAGACCCAGGCGCCTGGCCCTGGCTCTCCCTGTCTATGCAGCCCAACTTTCCTCTGGAACTCCGCCATCCCCCCAGAGGAAGGCAGGAAAGTTCTCTTCGGCTCCCTGGTTCCTATGGTTGCTTCTCTTTGGCCCCTGGAACCGGGTAGGCAAACTACTGGCTTATCGCGGAGAAGAATATGGAGGCCCAGAAAGCCTAAAGGAGTTGGGGTCCCCTGTACCAGGCATCACGTCCTCAAATTCTCATTCCTTTTCCAGAAGCAATGATGATTACATTCTTTTGCTCATTTTTGCAAAATTCAGTACTGACCTTATTCTTTGGACCACAGCGTTAGTCCCACCTTGACCTTAAAGTAAACGCACTTTCGTCTCCCTGGTCAGGGACACGGACTGGGCCCGTCTCCCTGGGTACTCTGGACGGCAGGCGCGGGTTGATGCATGTCGCACACCCAACTGGGAAATCCTAGTTTCAATCCACCCTCAATCCACCCTACCAAGTGCCATATCTAATGGCAGTGCAAGTGACCATGTTTCCTTCACAAACGCTGTCAAATTTCAAATCACTGTTAGCTCTAATAATGCCTGAGTGTGCCCCCCCACACGCAGGGTGGCCGTGAGTGCCACTAACCTGAGGGAGAAGCAAACCAAGCCACCAGTGGGAGGTGGATAATGGACCTGCAGGTCTGGCTGAATCCTATCCCTCCGGGAATTCAAATATTTCCAGGTCTTAACAATTAAAGGCTGTGTGAGGTGATAGCTGTGTTAATTAGGCTGACGTAATCAATCCATAGTGTTTACATATATCAAAGCATCACCTGTGCTCCATATAAATATGCAATTATTAGTCAATCAAAAAGTAAAAATTAAAAATTTAAAAAAGAAACTGAAGCAAAAATAAATGTAAACAAGTAATAATTATAGACTAGTTTACATACAGCTCTGCACCTCCATTGTCAAATGAAGTATATGTTTTAAAAATTGGAGGGCAAATTTAAAGAAAAGGTTTAGCTTGAGTAAAGAGAGGATTTTAGGTGTTTTCTCCTATCCACATCTTGCTTTGCTCCTGGTCTCCCCAACTGGAGTCCCTTCCTCCCCCAGAACTGAGGATGGCCCCACACTCTGCCACCCTCCAGGCACTTCCTCCTGCTCTCACAGGCCATCTGGAGGAGGAGCTACCATTGAGATGGAAACAGTCCCTTCTGCCCAACGCAGTCTCCACTGGACACACAAGACCACCCCCATCTTGGTCAACACTGGCACTCCTGTCTCTGACAAGCCCAACCCAGGAATGGGAATAACCCGGGCCCACAGAGCTGGTGTTAGTACTTATGCTCAAGGCACAGAAAGCACTTCTGGGGCAGCTACCCAGTCTGTCTCAGGTACCACTCAGGCTGGAACGGATGCCTCCTCATCCCCCCCAGGGTCATCCATGGAGGAAACAGGCATGACCACTACTGCTCAGATCCACCGCCACTGCAACAGCCTGGGTCACCTCATCTCAGCCCCATGAGCCCAAGAACCCAGAGCCAACCGCTCCAGTCTCTGATAAGGACACCGCTAGTGCAATACAGCCACCTTTGGCCAAAGCACGACAGAGGAAGGAACAGCCACAGCTCTTGACCAAGGCATAAGCACTCCAGACCTGTGTTCCAGACACTGTCTTCCCTGGAAGATAAGCCCCCTCTGCTCAAGACTAGCAACCACTGAGACAGGCACAGTAACTTCTGCTCACAGTACATCACACCTGGGACAGCACAGACGCCTTAATGAAGCCCTGAACACAACTTTCGCCCCAGCCGCCCATCCTCACCCCAGACGCCACCATTTCCAAACAGGTACCATCACCTCTTCTCAGGTCTCAGCCACTACTGAAGTGGGATAGACCTCTTTGTCCAAAGTGCAACCATCACCAAATAGGCACAATCACTGTGTCCTAGCCACAGCCATTGCGGCAACAAGCACAACCACTTTTGTCCAGGACACAACAACAGCTGGACTGGGCACACCCATCCTTACCTCAGGCACCGCTGTCATCACAGCAGGAGCGAAATCTCTGCCCAAGAATCATCCACCACCAAAAAAGGAGCATCCAAAGTGCAACCATCACCAAATAGGCACAATCACTGTGTCCTAGCCACAGCCATTGCAGCAACAAGCACAACCACTTTGTCTAGGACACAACAACCGCTGGACTGGGCACACCCACCCTTATCTCAGGCACCGCTGTCCTCACAGCAGGAGCGAAATCTCTGCCCAAGAATCATCCACCACCAAAAAAGGAGCATCAATGTGCAATGACTGTTGGAACAAGGGCATCCCTAAGTCAAGGTCCAACCATCGTAAGACATACCTACCTCCACCCCAGTCATCACCAGCTCTGGGACCACTTCTGTCTCAGGTGATGCCAGCTCTGGAAGACGACACTCACCTGTGACCAAGACACACCCCCATGGGTACATGTGCGAACACTGCTTCTCACGGCACAGCAGCACTGGACAGGACTGTCACCTTGTGCTGCTCCCAGGACTGGAATGTCACACAGAGCAGATCTGGTCTTTGCCACTGTGCACAGCCAGTGGCTGTGGTCAAACCAGGTGGATACTCTCAGTCCTGGGCATTGTCCCTGCTGCTGCCTCTCCAGCCGTGCCTGCTGTCATCCTCTTGGTCGGCTTTGCCTGGTGAGTATCGGTGACTAGTTAACGAGCAACCTGTTGGGGACCACAGACCGCAGGTTGGCAGGGGTGGGGGGGTGTGGAATGCATGGAAACTGTAGCATTTAAGGATGTCATAATTGGAAACAACGAAATGTACAGATTGTCAACTGAAAAACACCTAGACACTCAGAGACAAGAAAGTCCAGCATGTTATAGAGACGAGGGAGGCACAGCCATGCCGAAAACAGACACAGAGATAGAGGGAGGAGACAAAACCAGAGAGGGGCCTCTGGAAGAATAGAGAGATTGGGGAACAAGGAGAGCAGCGCTCAAAGCCTCCCACAGTGCAGCACCAAAGGGGCCTTTTTAGATGCAAAAGGGAGGGCCAAAGTCTTCCACCTGGCCTCCCCGTGGGCCCTCCCTGGCAATGCAAACGTTGTTGCCAAGTGGGCGAAAGCGCAATTCTTCCCTTTGATGTTCCCGTCTCGCTGAGGGTGAAACTGTGCTGCCATCTTCTTAGCGGAGCTGAACCCGGTTGGCCCGCAGAAGCCTCTGGGCGATGACAGGGCAGATGCCAGAGGATGGAGGCATGAAAACAGTCAGCCTGCCAGTCCCGAGATTTCCAGAGCTGGCTAGGCTCACGTGCTCGCTGGCCCTCCCCACGGCCAAGACGACTGCCCCAGCTCCCGATGGCGCCCGGTTTGCACTCCGCTTCCTCTCCTGCCCCGGCGTATTTTCTTCTCGCTCTGAATGTTTAATTTTATGTTTTCTATTGCAGAGTGGTGCCTTGAACGACGTGTGGGAGATGGCGGGGTATGAATGATGAAGTCCCCTCTCTAACCAGAAAGCGGTTTTTTGCTTTTAAACTCTCGAATGTCCTTGAGAGCATCACACACAGGTCACGTCTACTAGTTTTCTCCCAAACATGTTGGCACTCTCTTATTCACAACCAACAAATGGCAATAATAATCACAGTTAATATTAATTAAGCACTTATTTTGTGCCAAGCACTGTGAGCGTATTTTACATGGGCTATTTCATTGTAGCCCTCAAAAACAGCCCTATGGGAAAGGTGCTATTATTATCTCCATTTCATATACGAGGACACTAGAGGCACAGAGAGGTTAAGTAACTTACCGAAGGGCGCACAGCAGAGTTAGAACTCAACCCAGATTCTTTTTTTTAAATCTAGGAATCCATGCTCTTAACTGCAAGGCTATACAATAGATTTCAGAACTGTGGGTCATCCGAGAGTGTTATTCTTGATCTCACAAACACACATTTGCTTAGTTAATGCAATGACTAATTCCTGTCCTTTGGTGAGAGTCCATCCCTGAACACTGGGATGTTGGCGAATTCCACTCTACTGTGTAGAGGCAGCGTAGTCGGTGGGAGTGCACAGGCACCCAGAACGAGAAATAAAGAATAACATAACAAAGATATGAAGAGAGACACAGAGAAAGTAAGGAGATAAGAAAGAGATTTTTACTAATGGAGTCCCTGAAAAATGAAAGCTTATGACTTTAGTCAAGGTTATGGAATAGGAGAGGAGAATCAATCTCTTAAAATACCAGCATTCTGCTAGTTCAGAGGCAGATCTTCCTGCCCTGAGAGACACTGGCCCTTACTGCACCGTGGCCCAGGCCTGGGTGCGTGGTTCTGCAGCCTCAGCATGGACTGAGCCACGCAGGGGCCCTGGCCTTGGCTGTGAAGGGAGCTGTCACACGGACCACCAGTCAAGCCACAGTCATGTCATCAATGTGTCCACTGAGGAGGCCGCAGAGGAAGCTGTGGGAGGGACCACACCAGTGATGGCCACAGGACGGCCTCGGAGGAGGTCGCTGAAGAGGCCATGGCCGCTGGGTAACGGGGGACATTCTAGGGGAGGGGACCGTGGAGGAGGAGAGGGTCATGGAGAAGAAGACAGAGAGCCACGAGGGGAGAGTGAGACAAGGTGGGAGACCAAAATGTTCCCAGGAATGGTCACAAGTCGTGGCCTCGGTCGGGGACAGAGCCAAGGAAAGCCTCTCAGAGTGTGGCCAGCAGGCCAGGTCACACAGACAGTGGTTTTGGAGGAAGCCCACAGCCTCATAGGCCTGGAAATAATCTTAAGTAAATGCATCCCCAGGTTCTCCCCAGGTCAGGGCCGCAGGGTCGAGGGGGCAGCTGGCCCTTGGCGGGGGCAGGATGGACACAAGGACTGCACTGGAGGCAGTTTCTTCTCCACCCCCCCAGGTCACCCCAGTCCTCTGGGAAGAGTCCTCCTTCCTCCTGTGTGTCCTTCAGATGCCGTGTGACTGCCTGCGTCTATTCTTGCTGCTCTAACAAAGTACCGCGGACTGGATAATTACAAGGAACAGAAATTTATCTCTCATAGTTCTGCAGTCTGGGAAGTCCAAGATCAAGGCGATGGCGTCCGGTGTCTGGTGATTGCCTCCTGGTTGCACCCTCAGGTGGCAGGAGGCGGAGGAAAGTGGGGAACAAACACTGTGTCCTCACGTGGCAGAAGAGACCAGAAAAAAAATCAAACCTCCTCCCACAAGCCCTTTTTATATGGCATTGATCCACTCATGAGGGTGCAGGCCTCACGACTGGCACCTCCTAGCAGGCCTCACCTTCCAACACTGCTGCCCTGGGTAACTTCTAGACTGTAGCAATGGCTAAGAAGAAAACTATGGACACGGTACTGTCCTTTTTCCAAGTGGTTGCTATGTGCCAAGCACTGTGCTGGGAGCTTTTATTTATTTGTTTGTTTGTTTACTTTTTTTAGAGACAGTGCCTCACTCTGTCACCCAGGCTGGGGTACAGTGGCACCATCATAGCTCACTGTGGCCCTGAACTCCTGGGCTCAAGCGATCCTCCCACCGCAGCTTCCTGAGTAGCCAGACTACAGGTGCCACCACCTCACCCGGCTAGGGCGCGTTCATGCACCCCATCACCTAGCCTCACAGCAGTCCTACAGGGTTCAGATTGTAATCCCCACCAAGCAGATGAGAAACCTGCAACTCAGAAAAATAGCTAATGTGTGAGCAAGCGGCACAAGTTCTGTAACTCCAGTTGGTTCTAGAGAAAAACACATCTTTCTGCTTGGAAATGTTATTAGGATTTTTACCCTGAGAACAGGGTGTTAAGAACCTGTACCACCTGGTTCCTGGCCACACCCTCACCCGTCCCCCACGTGGAGCTCCCCTCACAGGCCGAGGCGGCCCCACCTCCAAGCCCTTTCCCGGGCGTTCTTGAATCTCGATTCCTGCCCTGTCACCACCCAACACCTCACGCTCTACCCCAGCCCATTCCCTTCCCACCTCTAGCTCATTCATTCCCAGTTCTTCCGTGTCTTAGAGTGTAAGCTCCAGAAGAACGCAGACCTGCCCGTTTCAGGAGCTCAGCGTCCAGTGCACAGCCAGTGCTCACTAAACGCGAGCGGCAAACCCCAGCGTCTCATGCTGCTGTCGGCGTCCTCTCCGCAGCCCGTGTGCCATGCGTATCCCTTCACCCAAACATCCACATGCTCGGAAACGCTTCCTCTGCCAGGAAGCCTTGCCAGATTTGATCACACATAGTCTAAAATCAAAACTCCCGTGCAGTCCAGCTCCAGCTTTCTGCCACGACCTGTGGATGGAGGAACTGCCAGCCCCAATGCCACCCCAATGCCACCCTGGTCTCTCCCACCTCTGCAGCTGCCTTTGTGCCACCTCTGCTGGCCTCATCAGCAGCTAAGCGAGCTTGGGCTGTAAGCTCTCAGTTCCCGGGTGGACGGGCAGTGTCCAAAGAGCAGGTACTTCCTTGATCAGTCAGCCTACCTGGCGCACAGCGCCGGTGAGAAAGACAGGCTGAGGCTCCCCACAATGGAATCGCTCACATGAATTCCTCAAGAACAAAAGGGGAGCAGCCCTGTCGCGCAGGGCTGGCGGCAGGAGCTGTCTTCCCTGCTGCCCTCCCTCCCCACAGGTCCCTCCGGAGTGGGCTGCTGAAAGCTTAGCAACCAGTCTCCCAGGACGCAAGTGAGCCCCCAGGGCTGACCACCCCAGCACGGCTCACCGCTGCGCGCCACTCCCACCAGACAAACGTGGGGGGGCCCACGTGACTGCCTGGGCAGAGATAATGGTGAAATGTCGCAAACTAGAAAGTGATGAGTTTGAGAAAGTGATGAGGTAATTTTGCCTTTGTTTTTAATATAATTTAGTCCATTGGAAGTTAATACAAGTTAATTTGTAATGATGGCTGTGTTGCAAAAATGCTTGAAAATTCAGCAGTGGACTCTTGCACACAGGTAGGCATGGACACCAGTGCGCCTCGGCCACCTTCCCAGCAGCCCGCACCACACTCTCCCCACCCCAGACCCATACCTCAGAGACCCCGGAGTCCCCAGAGTTATTTCCCTACCCCTGGGTCTCCCTTCCTCCATTCACTCAAGGTGTGCTTCGCACGCCTACCACATACTCAGCAGAGCCCAGAGCTCAGGCTCCAGTGCCCATTCACTTGTGCCCCGCCCCCAGCTCCATTGGCTGCAGCTTCCTCTCACGCCCCTGCTCCTGCCCCGCCATCCTGGACACTCGGGACTTCTGGTCCAGGAAATGAGGTCTCCAGCTAGAACAGGTTTCAGCCCCATCCCTGTCTCAGAGGGTGGGTCCCCTCCACTTCGACAGCCTTGATCCCCTTGAGCTGTCCTACTCCCTGCTCCTCCCCAGGCCCCACCTAAGGGGACCAGGTCATCCTCCACCCTCACGTACCTCCAGGCCACGGTACCCTCCTCCCTGGGCCTGCTCACAGCTGCAAGAACAACAGGCCATGTGGCCAGCCCCTGCCCAGCCCAGCGGAGGCTATAAAGGCCTTCTTTGGAAGGGAAAGAAGAGGCGCATTCCGTGCAGGGAGCCTCAGGGAGCGGGCACCCAGCTCCCTGGCCCGTACTGCTTGGCAGGTTGAGGACCGATCTTTGGAGACCACGCTCCAGCGCTCCAACCCGGGCTCTGCACTGGCAGGCTCTGCTCTCACGATTCTCATTTCTTTTTCTTTCCCTTCCAGCCCCACGCAGGCAGACTCTCTCGAGATGCAGAGAAAAGCACTTCCCCTCGCATGGTGGCTGCTTCACCTTCTGCTGCTTCTAGGAAATGGTGAGTGATTTAAGTTAAAAGAGGATAATTTGGAGTCTGAGTAGCATTTGGGGAAGATGTTGACCACTCCTGGGATGCACACCCTGTCCCCTTAGCTCCCACTCTCATCAGCTGGGGAAGGGTCATTATTTTGTTCTGTCCTCTCCAATCCAGCCCAACATCTGTCCTCCATTCTGTTCCCGGGGACAGCTCTTCTACCCAGAAGTCTGGCTTATTTCCTCCCTAATAAATCAATCCAAACATAGATGCATTAGAGTTGGAAGGGATGTCAAGTTAGTGTCTGACCACCCATGGTAGGAAGGGATCCATTTCCGACATCTCTGACAGTGGTTGCTTAGCCTCTGATTAAACATTTTACGAAGCATGCTGTTCCACGCTCAAATAGCTCTAATACTTTCTATAACTTGCTCCATCATGGCTTTGACTCATACGTTTTATGTCCCTGAACAACACAAAACCAAGGTACTCCCTCTCCACTGGCCAGCTCTTCATCTGAACTTCTAAGTTTCTCTCTTGACTCTGACCTTAACCTTAACAGGGGCATCAACACGAGGTCTTGCAATTCTTCCCCCAAATCTAAATTTGCAGTCCCTGTGCTAGTCCAGACAACACTAAGGAAAGAACGCACACAGAGGGTGAAGGGCAGCACTGTTTACCAGCAGACAGGGCCGTCGACAAGGCGAGGGCGTATGGGCACCTGGGAGGCCAAGCGCTTGGCCGTTACTGGGATGGGAAATCAGAACAGGGTCGAAAATAGGCATGAGATGGAGAGAAAGAAGCCCCATCTCACCTTAACCCTGACAGGCCAACCAAGGAGGTGAGGCTCTGCCTGAATCCCAGAAGATCTTATTTCTTCAAGTTACAGGTGACTGGTCCTTTGACCATGTGTCATGGACATCTCAGGTCCCTTAGGCCAGGGGCTTCCAAACTTTTGTGCTCATAAGATTTACCCTACAGTAGTAAAAATGCACATTACGGTCCCTCCCAAACTGATCCCCTTTGATTGTCTCTCTCCCAGAGGAAGGGCACAGTGCTGTTGGGGGTGGGCAGGGGATAGCACGACACGTATGCGTGGGCCCTCAAAGTTCTGCTGACAGCCTTCAGCTGGAGTGTCTCATGACGAGTTGGAGAAGGATGAGAACGTCCCCCTGTAACTCCAGGTCTTGTGACTCCCCCAGACCTGAGATGTGGAAGAGTGCATGACTTCACAGCTGGCTCTGGGGTCAGACTGCCTTTGTTTAAATTCCTGTCCCACTACCCACTAATTATTCCATCTGGGACCAGTTGCTTAACTCTCCAAACCTCAGTTTCCCCATCTATAAAATGAGAGTAATAATAGTTCCTATCTCATGGAGGATTTGAGTCCTAGGTATATGTGACACTTAGCACAGTGCCTGGAACCTAGTGAGCACTCAGTAAGTGACAGCTGTTAGTATTATCATTGTAGCAGGAGGAGTTGCAGGACCAAACCAGATTGCCAGTGGAAATAATCGGCCATCCTTTCTTAATCAGCTGCAACTTCTGGTGGCAACAACACAACCGTCTTGCCCACTGGAACCACCACGACCACCCCCCTTGGGTCAACCACACCATCCAGTGGAACCACTATGACCACCCCCCTTGGGTCAACCACAGCATCCACTGGAACCACCGTGACCACCCCCCTGGGGTCAACCACACCGTCCACTGGAACCACCACAATGGTGTCAGCTCCAACCTCCAATGGGAGGACCAGCACAACAGCGACAACCTCCAGGGTCACCAGCACAAGTACTGTCCCTCCAGGGAACACGGAAAGACCCAGCGGACACCTGAGGCCGTGGGAAGTCGTCCTTGTCGCCCTGGCCTCAGTTGCAATGGCTGTGATTCTCTTCACAGCGCTCCTGTCCCATTTCGTGAGTGTCTGGCGTGCGAGAAACTCTCCTGGGGGCAGTGCAGGGAAGTGAGGAAGCAAGCAGGGAGGAGAGGGCGGGGTCCCTGTGGCGTCTACAGGGAATGAGAAATCAGGAGAGGGCGACAAAAGGAGACACAGAGACCGCAGGTTAGGGCCGGCAAGACAGAGGATCAGAGAAGCCGGGACAAGCTCAGGAAAGCAATGAGGGAAGAAGGGCCTGCAGAGTACTGAGGAAGGGGAGGCGGGGGGGGGGGTGCCTGGGGAGAGTAGGGGAAGAGGCCTAACGCTGAAGCAACTCATCCTTCTGTGTTCTAGACAAACGCTCCGTGCCTAAGAAGCCTCTTCGCCACAGACCTCTACCACCCCCACGGCCCCGACCTCGGTCCACAGCCTCGAGGCTGCTGCGGAGCCCTAGATGGGTTGAATGCGACTGCAACTGATTCCAGAAACCAGCGTCCTCCCGAAGCCTTGGAGCTGGCTGGGAGACACAGGGTCCCTGAGTGTCCCTAAAGGCAGCCGTGCCCTCCTCAGGGTGAGGGAGGACCAGGGGCCTGAGTTTTCCCCACTCACGCCCGGGCTGCCCCTGACAGGTTCCTCCTGCTGGGTTTTCCCAGACCAGGAAAAGGAGGCTGGAGCTGGGCCTGAATTATTAAAGAAATGTTTCTGCCACATGTGGGAGCCAGATTCTGTGGTGTGCACACGTCACCGTGAAGAGGCTCCCCCATATCTCCATACCCTGGAGACCCCCTCTACCTGGGTACTCCCAGTTCTCAGATCCCTGGGGCGAAGTCCAGAGATCTCGCATCTGTCTACCTCCCTTCCCCACGCCCTGAGGCATCTGGGCTGGTGGAGGACTGGAACCAGGGGCCAGGGAAGGCAGGCGCTGGACTTCACAGATCTGTGCTGCATGGTGAAAACAATCTCTGTGTGAGCCTAGAACTTACAGACGGATAAAGTGATCACGCTTTCATGTTGCAAGATAGGGAAGGACTTGCTAATGGGCTTGGCCACATTTCCTGGCCACTCATGTCTGTTCCAGGCCGCAGGTGTGAGTTGCCACCTTTCTGTCCTGTGGGCTCCCAGCTTCTGCAAGGGCGGCCCGCCTCACCGTGCTAGGATCCAGATTCTGCAGCTCATGCAAAAGCAGGCCTCAGACTCGGACACACATCCAAGTGTCAGCACCGGGCCTTGTTGATGGCCCCACACGCTGCATGGACGCTGCCTCCCCATGAGGGAACCACCCCTCTGCTTTATCACTCCGCCCTCCCTAAGTCTCACCAGCTCTGAGCGGCCCAGCCTGGGTCTCTGCAGAGCTCTTACAGGACCAAGCTGTTTCTCTAGGCACATTTTATGATACTATTCACAAAACTGTTTTAACAGCTGTGTACAAGCCAGACGCGAGAGTGCCTACCGCATGATCCCTTTTGTATGAAATTCAAGGACAGGCAAAACTAATCTGTGATGACAGAGATCAGATCCATGCGGGGAAGATTTTTAGGAAGGGGTACTTTCTGGGTGCTAGGACTGTCTCACATGTTGACTGGGCTGTTAGTTACACAGATAAATACATTGGTCAAGCCCCATCTAACTGAATATTTAAAATTTGTGGATTTCACTCAACAAAAATAAAAACTACATAATAGACTTTTGTTTTTACAATATCCTCGAAGGCAGTAACTAGTCTATCAGTTATCTCCTCTTCAGCTTTGAGAGCGCCCAGACCTTTATCCTAAAATAATGATGATCTTTCTCACTCATTTCTTCATTCATTCCTTCACTGTATTTATGGGACACCTGCGTGGCACAAGGTCTCGAGAAGCTGGGCAGACAAGAATGAGCCTGTAGGTCACAGCCTGGTGAAGGAGACGGACTTGGAGACAGATGACTCATAGGCCAGTGCGTCAGGGAGTATAAATTAAAAGTACCCCAGGAGGAAACCTGTAACTCAACCAAGGGGGGGAGGGGCTGACTCGCACAGAGGTGACATTTGCGCTATGAGGGTTCGAGGGCACTCGCAAGGAAGGGGAAATGCTGAGCGAGCCAACAGCTTGTGCGAGGCCAGCCACGGCAGCGCCAGTGACCTGTCAGAGGACTCGTGGGGCCGGACAGCACGGGGGACAGAGGAGGCTGCGGGTTCATCTCGTCCCGCAACAGCAGGAAGCCAACAGATCGTTTTAAGGTATAGTGAGACACAATTTTTTCCCAAGTAAGAACACTCTGATCACCTGCGTGAGCAGAAAATAGAGGCTGATAGAATCCGTAGGAACATGAGAGGGAAAAAAAGAAAAAAGAAAAACAAGAAAAGAAAATAGAGGCTGAATTCCAGCAAAGAGGCTGTTGTCATGTCTTAGCAAAGAAAGAAGCAAATAAACAAATCAAGACCATAAAACATGGAATGAGAATCAACAAGAAAAGTGGATTTTGAGAGGTTTCTGTCTAGCACTTCTTTAAAAAGCCACATCTCCAGAATTCATAGTGACTTTTATTAAAAGGCCTGTTTTAGGGAGGTCCTCATCTAACAGCTCTAGGTAATTTTCTTAAAACTAATTCATCAAATGACTAACTCTTTGATTTTTCTTATTTCCATTAAATAATATTCATTGTGTCTCCTTCAGCTGCAGCTGGAGACTGGGGGACAGAGAGAGGGAGACTGTGAATTTCTTCTTTTTTATTATTTAATTTTTTATATAAACTTAATTTATTTAAAAATATGAAATGCTTCATGGATTTGCGTGTTGCCCTTGCACAGGAGCCATTCTAATCTTCTCTGTATTCTTCCAATTTTAGTATACATGCTGCCGAAGCGAACACATGAGTGTCTCCTTGATCATGGCATGTTTTGCAGTCAAGAACATACTCAAGAAAATAGCTTTATTTATAAACAATTTCAGATGAAAGGATTTAGTTAAGAATATATACAAAAAACTGTTCATTTTTGACTCTGATGAATAATTGCAAATAATATATAAATTATATTCAAAGCAATAAGACTACAGACTCTGTGATTCCATTCTCATGACACTCAGGAAAGAGCAGGAACAGGATTATAGGACAGAAGCCAGGTCTATTTGTCAGGCTTTGGGAGTCAGGAGAAGGGCTGGCTACAAAGCATCGGCGTGGAGGGATTTGGAGGATCCCAAAGGACTTAGTGTGGCGGATAAACGATGACATCATTTGTCCAAATCCATAGAACTCTGCACCACAAAGAGTGAATTCTACTCTGTGGAAATTTAGCAAATCAACCAGGATGTGGGGGGGGTGGAATGCAGACTCTGGTAACTAATCACACAACCACAGTCAAGGGGGTGGGGAGGACGGAGGTGGCTTAAATAATCTTGAAAAACAGTGTTTGACCATAAGGCTAAGGACAAAATAAACTATATACAAACAATGTACTCGAGTTGGTAAATTTGTTCTCACATGGGTATGAATTAGCAATGCTGAGACCATTATTTGTTTATTAGGAACAAATAAGTAAAAAATATTGTTGATAATGAGAGCCACTCCAGAGAAAGGAGTTAGAAATAAGGAAAGGAGGGAGTCTAGAATGAAGCCCGTGTTGCTGGATTGGAGCTGGAGGTGTCAAAATGCATTTATGCTTGTGTTTAATATGCAGGTTGAACATCCCTAATCTGAAAATCTGAAATGCTCCAAAATCCAAAACTTTCTGAGGGCCAAAATGATGCCACAAGTCAATGTACACAAACTGGGTTTCATGAACAAAATTATTTAAATATTGTATAAAATATGCACACAAAACTTAAATGAATTTTATGTTTAGACTTGGGTCCCATCCCCAAGATATCTCACTATGTATATGGAAATATGTATATGCAAATACTTTAAAATTCAAAAGAGTCCAAAATCTAAGACACTTCTGGTCTCAAGCATTTTGGATAAAGAATACTCACCTGTGTACGTTGACAGATGATTACAGAAATAAATGCGGAAATGTGTTTGAGGACGAGTTAGTGCACACACGTGTATTTCTTAGCTCTGACTCCGTGGGGAGCAAGAAGCAGTGGCACTCATCAGCAGTGAGCACATCCAGTACCCAGAACTCGGTTTCTAAATACTATTCTCTAACCAAGAGAGGCTCCACAGCTCTGGGGAGAAATGGTTGATTCCAGGGCCTGGACAGAAAAAGTCCAGAATGAGCATGGAGCGGCTTGTGATGCTAGAACGTAAGAAAGTGCCTTTAAAAGGGGACAAGAGACATTAAGCAGGCCCTGGAGCCAGCCTGAAAGAGCTTCCGACTGCCAAATTTTGAGCAACAAAATAAATGGTGATAGTATTGGATCATAGCTCCTAGAACAAAATAAATGGCTGTGAGTCCATGCTGATATAAACAAATAGCCGTGAAAGGGCAAAACTTCTCCTTACAAAAGAATTCCTGCTAACCCTTCATAATCCAAATGTCACCTTCTGTGTGAGTTAGCCCCTCCTCCCCTTGGTCAAGTTATACGTTTCCTCCTGGGGTTCTTTAATTTACACTACTTGTATAATTAACAAAAATTTTTAAAAATAAAAAAATAAATAAGTATAGAAGGAATGAGGAACACCATTAAAACCCACACTTTAGTAACCGATGCACTCACTGATGGATGCTAAAATTAGTGGGTGAAAGTTCAGGCAAAAACAGGATATTTGCATTGTTTCAAATATCTCCCCCAAATATTTAGTAATTACAAAGGGAAAAAACAGTAACTTTGTGGTGGAGACTCCATCTCACAGCAGCTTGATGGAGTGACCAGGGTGAACATCCCCAGTGACAGGTCGTGTTGGTGTCACGTGCCCCAGAAACGGTGCTGAGTGCCGGGCAGGGCGCCTCCCCTCTATGGCCTTCCCCGTCGCAGGCTGGCCCCCCCATGTCACAGCCTCACTGGCTCATTCAGAAATCCGGAGGACCAAAGTTGCAGGACGTTTTATAAAATATCTGACCAGGATCCTTCACAATGTCAACATCACAAAAGACAAAGAAAGGCAGACGCACTGTCACTGGCTGGAGGAGCCTAAGCTCAGCCCATGACTGCGAGATCTGGATAAAGTCTGCGGTTTAGTTGATAGCGGTGTACAACGATACCTTCATAGTTTCATAATTGTATAGTGTAACGTCTCAGTTCCATAGACAGAATTAATTGCACCACGTGAGGGGCTGACGTTCGGGCACACCAGACACACCGGGGCACGCCGGGGCCAGGGCAGGGATATGTGGGAGCCTCCATGTCTCTTTAGTCTCTGTCACTCACCGCTATACTAACAAGGACCATGTTTTTTTCAACTCTTCTCTAAGTCCAAAATTATCTCAAAATAAAGTTTTAAAAGTTCTAAAGTAAAACAAAACAAAAAAGTCTCATAGACCTGTACATTAGGAAGGGTGAATTTTACCATATGCAAATTACACCTCTTGACTTAGAAAATAATATATTTTCCTTATGATAGTCTTTTGAAATGTATTCATTAGTTATATTAAATATATACAAATACTTTTTGAATGTGTCTAAATAATATGTGAGAAAATATTTAACACATTTGAATAACATCAGTAGTAGAAATAGTCAATTAGGTTTAGTAAATCGGCCGTTTGTTGAGCTGACTTTCAGGAAGTCGGCTGCCACCTGAGAGGGCAACAGGTCCAGGCCCTCCGGTAACTCCGAGCTCCTCTCTTAGTGAGGAGGACATGGGGAAAGAGAGAGGCCCCCCAGCGGGCAGGAACTCAGAATGAACACAGGAACCAACTACGATTTCCGGACAGTGCTGACTGCGCAGGGATGGATGGGGTCCACGGCAGGAGGGGGTATGGCCTCCTCATTCGGGCCCACAAGAGCACTGGGCGTGAACTGGCTTTGGGAATCAGACAAGGCTTGCTGGGGTGGCAGCACTCAAGTAGGCAAAGCGAGGAGATAGATCTGTGGGCTGAGATAAGCCAAAGAAGAGGACTGGGGTGGATGACTGTGGGCAGAGGGCAGTATTCAGAGAGAGACAGGTGTACACGGCCCCCTCACGAGTGCCCCTGCCTTCTGCCAAAGACCTAGTGCTCCCACCCTCTGACACCAGGCTCTCCTCTTTTCAGGTACCATCCCCCCGGCAGTCCGATCTGAGCCCTCCTTGGCCGCCGGGCCTTACCACCCCACCTGTGGAAAAGGAAGGCCAGGGCCTTGGGCATGCGACAGCGTGTGGAGAGCAGTTTGCACCTAGGCTCCGCATCTCTACGACCTGATGCACTCTTGTTGACAAGCTTGATCGCCTGCTACTGCTTGACTCGGGGCTCTGGTCCAAAGCTGAGAGCCCCTTCTTGTGCGGTGACATCCCTCTCCTGCCCTGCCAGCTGCTCCCTGTACCAGACCTGCTTCCCCAGAGTGACAGGGAGCAATGGAGCACGCTGCTCCTCCCTGCAGGAAGGAAGACCCAGGGGCAGGTGCCCTGGCTTCCCTGGGCAGCTGCATATAAACCCACAGCCCAGGGCGGGAGAAGGAAAGAGTGGAGAAAAGGGTGAGAGAGGAGGGAAGAAAGGGCTTCCACCCGTGGATTCTGTTGAGATGAAAAGAAGAAAGTGCCCGGCTGCATCCCTCCTCCTGCTGCCGCTGCTTCTCCCAAGGTGTTCAGAGCAGGGTGAGGGAGTCAGTTTCGGAGAGAGGGACGCAAAGGCTCCCAGGGCCTGGAGAGATGGGGTCGGGCCCCTGGAGAAGGAACCTCCTGGGACTCAGACAGAGCCAGTGCTGTGCGGAGGTACAGAATGGGCATGACCCTGGGAGCTCTGCGGCTGTCTGCCCCACTCCCGCTTGGGGTCCCCTTCATTCTTCCTGAAACCCCGCTTAAAGAAATGCTCTGCCTTGGATTATGCACAGTTCATTTAAGTATCTTTATTTCCACTCTGCTTGAGAAATGGACGATTTGAACTCTATTAGAGGGATCTGGGGCATCAGCACAGGTAAGGAAGAATCATTTTGGGCAGAGACCCAAAACTCCAGCATGTATGCCACGTAGGCTGCTCTTACTCCTAGGCCTACGGACTGTAGCCCTGGGCCTGCGGGGGTCGGGGCTGGGAAGTGAGGGGTGGTGGAGGTGAGGATGATGGTGAGGGATGGTAGGGATGAGGGGTGGGGGTAGGGGTAAGGGTGAATGAAGGGGGAGGGTGGGGGAGGGGATGGAGGGGTGAGGATGGGGGTGAGGGGTGGGAGTGAGCTGGGGGTGAGGGGAGGGGCTGAGGGTGG
>CAUYRT010074917.1:0-22883 GCA_963574885.1 Lepilemur ruficaudatus
ACGTCGCAGATGGCCAACGAGCAGGGCTTGTTCGACGTGCACAGCGTCCTGAGGGTGGTGCTGGGCGCTAATGGCACCTACAGCTGCCTGGTGCGCAATCCGGTGCTGCAGCAGGACGCACATGGCTCCGTCACCATCACAGGTGAAGGGGCAGCTGGACAGCTGGGGAAGGATAGAGGGAGCAACTACCTCTTTATTAGATCCAAAGCTGGAATTTCCTTAGGTTTGGGTGATCAGAAGACTTTAAAGATCACTTTTGTAGATTTCAGGCGTCTCAAACTCTTCCCAAAAATAAGTTCTTAAAGGACTGACTTTAATGGGCTGAGGACAATCATTCATAATATTTGCTTTTCTAAGAACACTTTAGGTAGCACTTAATGCTGCTTCTGTAGAGGACAAAGTACCTGCCTGGAATCTGGAAACGTGGGCGGGAATTCTGAGGCAGCCACAGGGCATGGCCCGGGGACACGATGAGGGTGTGCTTTCCAACAGGAACTTGTGCAGGTGGTGGGAAGGTATTGCTGCATCCATGGGTACCATCAGATTCTGAAGCCCTGGGGACAGCTGGGTCTTTCCAGGTGGTCAGTCCCCCTCACCTGAGTCAGTGCCAGCGCTTCTTGCAGACCCGAGCTCCACCCAGGCAGTGGTTGGATTGGCTGGGGCTGTCTCTGCTGCCCCCACGTGGTCAAACACTAGATGGAGGCTGCCCATTTGGCAGTTCTCTTAGTCTCTGGTTTCCAGGTCCTAGCCCAGGTGGGCCACCCCTTGTGCCAGCCCAGGTGGGAAGGGGGAGGCCCATATTCGGGCTAGGAGAGGCAGGATCTATCCAGTCCTGCCCTAGGCCTGCCTGCTCAGTCTGGCTCCTCCATCCCGCCCCTGGGCCAACTGAGCTTTCCCAAGTACCTCCCCTCATGCTGTGAGGTCAGGACAGCGGGTTCTGTCTGGTTCTCCTCTTGTCTCTTCCCACGACTTCCACCTGACCCCCCAGCCCACCCAAGCTCCATTCTCCCCTGGGTTTCCAGGGTCTGCACAGACCTCGGGACTCACTGCCTTGTTCCTGTCTTGCTTCTGCCCCTTGAGCCTTGTGTGGCCTTCACTTGTGACAAGCTCAGAGTCCGAGCCCGTCACTCTGTCTGCCAGGAGTTCAGGCTCATTCCTCCCCCTCCTTTAGGTGTTTCCTTCTGGCAAGGCTGTGTTCCCTCTGCCCACCCCTTCCTGAGATTGAACCTACCCTCTCCCTGGTGACCCCCTGGGTCTGTGGTCTCTGTGAGAGTCACTGGCCTGGGCTCTTGGGTATTGAGACATCTCCTTGACGTTTTAGAGAACAGCTTGTGATCTGGTAGTAAAGATGGCGTTCACAGGAGAAAATAAGAAATGTTAAGATAGAGTGAGATTGACGGAGAAAGTGAAGCTTTTGGAGAAGCGGGTAGTGGTCAGGAAGCCTCCAGGGGCACACAGGAGCTGAGAGAGCCTTGGAGGAGAAGGGGACTTGGTGGTCATTGGCAGTGCCATGCAGAAAGTGCTGGTGAGTATAAACTTCAGTAGCTAACATTTAAGATGGTTTCATTTAGTGGCCGTGGTTGCCAAGCACATTTCACAGATGAGGAAACTGTGGTCCCGTGAGAAGAGGGAACTTTCCCAAGGCCACAGGCTCTGAATCTTTCAGGGGTGAGGCCCCTCTTGGAAAGCTGGATAAATGAGAAATGCAGTAGTTTGCATGTAACTGTGGAGGGTTGATGGCCTCTCTAAACTCATCCACGGCATCTGTGGACCTGGGCACCAGCGCCCTTCTGTGAGCAGATTAACCAGGATCAGAATCCAACTTTGGCCTCTCAGCCTAATTTTCTCTCCTCCCCACCAGCCAGCCTTCTGTTTTGTTAGAGCAGGTCTGGCCTACTTTGAAGCCCTTGGCCTGTATTTCGCTTCGGGCAGCTTTGTGCCGTGTAAAGCATTCTGGGATTCAGATTGTCAGTCCTCCAGCTGGTCTCTCCCACACCTGATGGAGGTTAGTGAGGTTGCATGTGCTGGGCAGAGCCTCTCCATGGAGGGGGCTTTATGGAGCAAGCCCTGGATGTGGAGGCCGGAGATGTGGCCTGAGCCCCGGCTCTGTCCTTTCCTGGGTGCACAAGGACAAGTCTGGTCTGTGTTCTAGGCGCCAGCACCTGCCTAGGGGTGAGCATAGAAAGCGATGCTCCCCTCAAGTATTTCTGTAGCTGTGTTCCTTCCTCTGCTGCTAGAGCCTCATGTTGGGATTCCCAGGGGTTTCTTGTGTGTGCTTCATGGACTGGCTCTCCTGGCCACTATGTCACTTGCCATCCTCCTTCTTGCCCACCACTCCAGCTCCTGCTTACCAGAGCGATGGGTACTTTTGCTTCCAACATCCAGAGCAGCAGTTTTGCCAGCTATGCCCGTGGAAGGCAAATCTGCTGCAAATCCCTGCCTGAGGTGCGTCTGTGCCAGGGCCCCGGCAACCAAGGGGTTAATGGCACTGCTTGTACACTGGTGATGCCCTGCAGAAGCTGCTGGTGCCCTGCGCACTCGCTGTCTCCAGACAGCAGAGTAGAGCAGTGCTGCCTTTCATTAGATTTTTCCCCCAAGGCCTCTGCCCAGGACGCAGCGTGGGTCCCTGGGCCGGGCCGAAGGCTGGTGCGCCTGCAGGAGCCAGGTGGGCCTGTGCGCAGAGCAGCTGCTGGCCCTGGCCGGGCTTCCATCCTTCCTGACACGAGATATCTAACAGGAGGGGCCTCAGTGTTTCACATAAGTGTCCCCCTGGCGAGGCCCCTCCAGAACTGTGCGAGTCCCTGGGGAGACTGAGAACACTTGCTCCAGTGCCCTTAGTGACCTCATCTATGTGCAGGGCTCAGCAGATGTGTCTGTAAAGGTTTGGGGAGTGGGTGCTTTGGGCTTTGAGGGCCACACACCATCTCTGTGGCTGCTGCTTCTCTTTCTGTTCCTCCTCCCCTTACCCTGTTTTGGTAACCCTTTAGAAACCGCTACTAGTTCACAGACTGTACACAAGCAGGCCACCAGCCAGATCTGGCCACAGGCTGCAGTTTGCTGACTCCTGATCCACAGGAGGGGGCTGTTGCCGGGTGGGGCTGAAGCCGGGGAGGGCTCCTGAGGAGGTAGATGTGGAGTGGGTGGAGGGTGGGAGCGTTGGCAGGCAGGGGAAGCAGACGGCAATGGTGGGGACTGGGAAGAGCCGGTTGTCCCTGCAGAGAACAGCCAGGCCCCCGGTTGGCCGGCGCAGAGGCTTCTGCAGCCGAGCTAGAAAGAAGGGCCGAGGGAGGGTACGCAGCAGCCAGATTACACAGGTTCTTCTTGATTTTTTCTTTTTTGAAGTGAACATAACCTCAAGATTCTGTTATGTTCAGAATAAAACAAAAGATGATGCTTAGAACCGAGTGACTGGCCCTTTCTCTTCTTACGTCTTCCCAGTTCCAAACACTCGCATCTCGCACCCCCGGCCGTGGCATCCACCTAGACCCGCCCGGCAGCTCGAGGGTCTTCTCTGTGCTTCTAGCCTTTTGTGGGAAAATCGGCTTCGCCTGCCCACCATAGCCCCTCTGCCTCCTGTCATAACGCCGCTTTCCCTGGGCACACAGAGGATCCTTGCCCCTCCTGTACCATGTCGCTTTGTGGGGTTGGCTTTTGCCACACTCCTTACTGACAGTCTGGTGGGTTTTAGGAATGTTCGCCATGCTTGTGGGAGCGCTGTTGGCAATGAAAGTGTAAAGGTTCTTGGATCATCCTGAGAAGCTTGAAGCATTATTCAGAAGTCAGTGGGGAACCATGGAAGGTTCCTGAGCATCGTTCAACCACAGCCTCTTCAGCCCTTCCTGGTTGTGGCATGTCCACAACACAGCATAAGCCCTGAGCAGTGGCTGTCGGGGTTTGGGGGTGGTATGGGGAGGGCCGGTGGGAACGTAAGTGAACTTTATTCATAGTGGTAGGGCCCAGTGAGGCTGGGGACCCCTGTCATACCTTGGGCCATGGAGCCAGCATGCTGGTCTCATTCTCCCCAATTCCCCTCCCAGGGCAGCCCATGACATTCCCCCCTGAGGCCCTGTGGGTGACCGTGGGGCTGTCCATCTGTCTCGTCGCCCTGCTGGTGGCCCTGGCCTTCGTGTGCTGGAGAAAGATCAAACAGAGCTGTGAGGAGGAGAATGCAGGTGAGCGGGGGGTGGGGGGGTGTGCACGCAAATCAATAGTGTCCCTTTCTAGGGACAGAGGGAGTGAGGGTGTGCAAATGGGCATAGACTGCGTGTGTGTGAACCGAGTCTACTGTGTCTTTCGTGCATGAGCCTGTCCGTGTGCAAATGTGGCAGGGTGGAGTGGGTGTGAGCGTGACCAGACGGTGGGTCACGGGTGGGACCGGGTGTGCAGGGCCGGGTGCTACAAGTGGACGAGTGTGTCTGTGCCAACAGGTGTGCCTGGGAGAGTGGGAGCCACATGAGCGTGTCTGAGTGAGAGCAGATTAGAGCGTGGGGACTGAGCGGCACAAACGTGAACATTCGGTGGGCGTGCATGTCACAGGGTAGGAGCGTGTCTGCCTCAGAGTGGCTGCAGTCTGAAGCAGCTGCCATTTGCTGGGCTGAAGGTCAGTCTGAGTGGACGTTGGCAGTTGGTAGTGGGTCGGAGGACATTGGCGGGTGAGTGAGTTGACCCTGGGAACTGCCACATGGGTAAACAGAGGCATAAGAGCAGGTGGGTCACCAGAGGCTGGGAGATGGCTGGGGCTCAGGAAGGACAGTGGAGGAGAGGATGGCTGAGGGGCAGGTGGGTGAGTACCTGTGCAGCGGGCAGGTGTACAGCTGAGTGCAGGGGTGGCTGGGTGGGCGCGTCTGGTGGAGGGTAATGGTGGTGGGCTTGGTGAGCAAGTGGGTGGGTGAGGTTTGGGGTGGGCTGGTGGAGGGTGGGGAGGTGGTCCCTGGCTGGGTGAGTGGTGGGCTCCAGGCTGGGGGGCCCTCATTCTGTCACAGGCTCGGCCCTGACCCTGAGTTGCAGCCCCGGGTCCAGCACTCAGGCCACAGGTCAGGTCTGCTCAGGCCCCGCTGGCCTGCCTCCTGCACTCCCGCTGGGGAAGGGCAGGGACGAAGGTGGGGCTGAGGAAGATGTTTGTTCATGCCAGGTTCTTGTCTTCTAGGAGCTGAGGACCAGGATGGGGAGGGAGAAGGATCCAAGACAGGTGAGTCTGAGCTTGGAGCTGGCCCTCTTGGCTGGGGGAGCATCACAAGGGACAAGAGAAAGGACTTGAGGATCTGGAGGGGCCAGATGTGCTGTAAGGTTTGAACGAAGTGTGTCCTCTGGGCTGGGGCCTCCTGACCAGGTGAGTCCGCTCTTCGCTCGGAGTTGGGGTGGAGGCAGGTCTGACAGCTGCCAGGTGCAGCTTCATTTCTCCTGCCAGCCTTGCACTTCTGCCGGCCCACTCCACCTGGTTCACCCTGCACTGCGGAGTCTGATGGCTTCCTGGGGTGGGAGCAGGAACTCGACACAGGCAGTCTGGGTTTGAGTTCCAGCTCCACCTCATGTAAACTGAGGGGCCTTGAGCAAGTCGTTTTGCCTCTCTGGCCTCAGTTTCCTCCTTTGTATTAATAAAGTGGGCGTGCTAGCAGGTTCATAGGTTGGGGGGAATTAAATGTGACAATGTCTATAAGGGACCTAGTACCATACCTGGCACCTAGCAAGTGCTTAATACACTGGTGTCCTGTTATTATCAGGCAAACAGCTAAGACTGTCCTGTTCTAGTTAGAGGCCGTTTAACTCAGGGCACTGTGCTTTGTTCCTCTGGGCTTCAATTTCTCATCTGTAAATTGTCATTCTGACCCTGCCCTGGTGGCGCCCGAAGGCTGTTTTGAAGTTCTCTTGAGGGACTGGATTGGGAGTGCTTTGCAAAGGACACTGCACAGTAAACCTGGAGCCCTGCTTGGGATGGACACCAAGGCACTGGTGCCGGGGCCACGGGACGCTTCACTTCCAGAGTGTTCTGGGCTGGGAGAGGTGGGTTCCTGCTGAGCCAGTTGGGATGGTTCCAGTTGACACCAGTTTCCTCCCCACCCCCGCAGACAGGAGATTGACACCTGGGAACTGCTTTAAATTATGCCAATTAATTCTCTGCCTGTTGGTGCCCAGTGTAGCAGGCATAGAGAGCTCTGGGATCAGACCTCATTTTTCATGCTCAGAGGCAGACGTTGTTGGCAGAAGGGAGGGTGTGGGGACAAGAGGGTGAGTTAGAGATTTGGTCAATCTCAGTTCCACGTGGTCGCAGGCCCACCTGGGGGTACCTGCAGATCTGCCAGCCTCCTTTAGCGCCTCACGTCACCTTGTGTGTAGCATGGGCTCAGTGCACTTCCACGTCTCCAGTTCACTGGAGGGCTGGGGGGTTGTCCCCATTCTATAGATGCAGAGAGCGGAGGCCCAGAGAGAGGACTGACAAGCCACTGAGTGGAGCTGAGACTTGGGACTGGGGCTTGGGACAGCAGCCCAGGGCCCCTTCCCTGGTGCTGTGATGTTGTCTCTACCCTGCCAATTTCTTCCTTCTGCCCCTTCTGTCCCTTACTTCTCCCTCTGCCTGACACCCTACCCCTCCGCTTTCCATGGCTCCTGCCTCACATGCTCCTTCCTGTTTTGCAGCCCTGCAGCCTCTGAAACACTCCGAAAGCAAAGAAGGTAAAGACGTGTGCTACTTGGGGTTGTGTGTCTGTGTGCTGGTGCCCCCGTGTGTCGGACGTGGGGGTGTGGGTGGGTGTCTGCCTTTCACTGGTGACCTGAGTCTCCCTCCCCGGAAGAGCAGCCTCACCTTCCCCCGGTGAGATGGCAGAGGGCTGAGTCACCAAGGTCCCAGCCGTTCTAATAGGACCCAAATATGGCAGAGGTTTAACTGGGGCAGGAGTTTTTCTCTCTCCGGTAATAGTCTGAGCATAGGTAATCTTAAAGCCACGATGTCCTGGAGCCAGGTTCCAGTACCTGGATTTTGCCCTCTTCAACTCAGAGCTTCCACCCCCAGGTCCAGGAGGCTGCTCCAGCTACCATGCCCCCTCCAGAGGCAGTGGGGAACGAGGAAGTGGAGGGCATCTTTCCTCCTAGGGCTTGACTGGAAATAGCGCATCACTTCTGCTTACCTTCCGATGGTCAGAACCTAGTCGTAGAACCCCTGACTCAGGTGAGGCTTGAAAAGTCATTTCAGCTGAGCAGCCATGTTCCCAGCACACAGTAGGCGGTTAGTGAGTGTGAACAGTCATCAGTATTCACATTGCAACAGCACTCACATTAGGGAATGTAGGAAATAAGTTATTCTCCTCCCTGTTGCTTGGCACCAAATGATCAGAAGAGTTGAGCAGAGGGACATCACAACGTCAGCCTGGCTTTGAGGTGTTGCCAGAGACTGAGGCTGGGTGGGCAGAGCACTTGGCTTCCTCACCCTGCTCCTCCGCGAGGCAGCCTGGCCCCAGTCGCTGGCCACACTGGATGACTGCAGAGGTGGGGGAGCTTCTTTTCCCGGGGCCAGGCAGGCCAAAAGACCAGGACAGGCAGGGGTAGGGGTGGGCCAAGCCCTTCTCCCTGACTCCATTCAGGTCAGGATGTGGAATGAGGTCAGGGCTGTGCCCCTCCACGTGGAAACAAAAGCCAGAAGGAAGGAGGTTCCCTACAGCGTCATTCTTGGGGAAATCAGTGTGGAGAGGGGATACTGGAGAAGGGCTTCTGCTAGAGGAGGGGTTTAGGCTGGGCCTTGGAGGGTGGACTGGGTAGACAGTGGGGGAGATGGGAGGGGCAGTGCTCCCAGTGGAGGGCTGGGGGGAGGGCAGTGTGGGTGGGCTCGTGGGATGGAGAGAGAGGTGGGCAAGCGAGGGTGGTCTCCCTCAGGGGCTTTCCTGGTCGTGCCTGCTGCCCGGCTCCCAGGTCTGTGCCTGGCCCTCCAGGGGCTGTCTGCTGGACCACTGTGGCCAGTGTCACACACTCTCCGCCTGAGTTATGTGACCTGGTGCCCGAGCTTCTGACATTTAACATTCCCCCCGCTTTTGTTCTTCTCGTCATGAAATGCAGATGATGGACAAGAAATAGCCTGACCACCAGGACCAGGGAGCTGCTGCCTCCGCCTTGGGGCTCCCATCCTCTGGCTGCCCTGCGGCCTCAGTGTGAGCCCTGCCCCCAACAGATGGGTCCTGCTCTGGCAGGTGTGCTCATTCTCCAAAGGATGTGACACACAGGCCACCCTGCAGCCTTACTTCTCAATGGACACGATTCCCAAGTCATCCTGCTGCCTTGTTTCTTAGGGACACAACACACAGACCACCCCGCACCTTATTTCTCCAAGTCGCCCTGCCTGCTGCCTTATTTCTCCAGTGACACACTACATACATCATCCTGCTGCCTTATTCTTAGGGACACAGTGCACAGACCACACGACCACCCTATTCCTCCAATGCTACACGGGCCATCTGACTACCTTTTTCCTCCAAAGGATGCAATATTCAGACTGACTCCTGCCTTATTTCTCCAAGGACACGATGCACAGTCGCCCCTTGCCGTGTTGCCAGTGGCCCCGATATACCGGTTATGGTTGCTCAGCCCTGTCCCCCACCCCTGCACAGAGTCCTGTCTGCCCAGGCAGGAGCACTAAGCCTCAGCATCTCCTAGAGCCCAGTGGCTGTCTCCTCCTGCCTCCTCCCCACCAAGTGAAGATAGGGCCCTCGCCCCTGCCACACACACAGGTGTGCAGAGACGCACAGGTGCACGTGCTGGAACACGGGACACATGTGGTCTTCCGCCGGCCCAGTCTCCTGCGTGGTGCCCCGGGCTGTGCCCTCTGAGGCCCTCTTCTCTGCCTGCCCTCCCCTCGGGAAGCGTGTGCTGGTCACACTGGTTCTCTGGGGGTCTTCAGTCGGGCCCCTGGGGGTTAGCTTCTGTCCCTCTGCTTTTCCCACCGTCGGAGCCTTTGTTTCTTCCTTTTGGTTTATCCATTTAATTAATGCATATTGAGCACGCACAGGGTGTCAGCACTGTGTCAGCTATTGGGGGCCCTCCCTCGAGCATCTACCCCTGCAGCTGGGCGGCAGGTCCTGCCTTGCTCCCTGCTGTGTCCACAGCCTCCTGGATACCTCACCCTCATCCCACCTCTGATTCTTACGCAGAGCGTGGGGTGGGGGCAGAAAGCTGGAGAGAGGAACACAGCCCCTTGCCACAAGTAGGGAATCTGGTGGGTTCCAAAGTTTCTCTCCAGGTGTGAGCAGGTGGCTAAGGCCCTGCCACAGCAGCAGCACGGGTGAAGCCTGGGGTGGGGCAGTGCTAGGAGGGCTTCCAGGACGCAGAGGGCCCCCCCCACTCCCACCACGGTGCTATTCTGGGGCCAGGGCAGACACCTCCTGGCTTGCCTCCGCCAGCCCCCAGCCTCCGATAGAGCAGAACTTGTGACGTTCCGTCACCTTCTGGATGGCATCTCTCCCCACCCAGCAGTGGAAGATGTGAGGATTTCTAATTTAAATGTGGGACTCTGAGGAGTTTTATAAACTGGGGGTGTATTTTGGGAAAAATAAATGTCTTTGTAAAAAGCTTTTTCCTCTAAGTGTTTGGGAGCAGGTGGGCTTGGGACTCCGCAGGAAGGATTCCCTCTGGACACTTCAGTCTGGTCCTGGAGTGCCTGCGGCTCCTGACTCTCATCACCATCCTTAAGTCACTGAGTCTCCATGGCCCTTGTGTCCCCTCCCTGGCCTCAGTTTCCCTCTAGGTGGAGTGAATTTGGTCATCCAGAAAGCCAGACCTTTTGCTTAGTGTATGGGTCTCCTTCCGCTCCTGGAAGTATCACCCAATTTCTTTGCCTCAGAGGACTCGAACCTTGGGCTTGTTTAGGGGCTTTGCTAATGTCCCCATTTTGCAGGCTGAGAAACTGAGACCCAGTAAGAACTGATGCCAGGAAAGGAGTTCTGCACGCTATTCTTGGCTGACCCAGGCCTGGTACCCTTGGGTACCAGGCGAGGGCCTAGTTCTGCCCAGTGACCCTGACAGGACATTTCTCTTCTCTGGGCCCTGGCTTTCTTACATGAAAAATGGGACTGAGGTTTTAGAAAGCCTGAGAGGAGGCAAACAGGCTTCCAGAGACCCAGGTTGGGGGAGGTGGCACCCGCAGAGCGCACTGCGTTCGTTTCCCCCGGATGCCGTCGTCTCAGCGCTGGGCCAATCAGTCAATCCCAGGGCTGCACAGGCCTGGGCTGGGAGTCAGGACTCTTGACTTTCGATCCTGGCTCTTCTACCAACTTGTGACCACATCCTTCATCACTGAACCTTAATTTCTTTATCTTTTATTAATAACTAGGGGTAATGAATCCTCTCCTGAAAAGCGTGAGGTGTTCTTTACAAACTGAAAGGTTTGTTACAAAGTTGATGGTGCTAGGAGTGAGATTGGTCACCTTGCTTGAGGTCCCATCATCACTGCCGTGTGGGGGCTTTCAAATGGAAAGCCTTGTGCGGAGATCCGCCTTTGCCCCTTGCAGCCACTGTGTTTCGTTGAGCGTGTCGTCTCAGCCCCACCGGTAGGGCAGAGGAGTAATAGCTCTTGCTTCAAAGGCTTGTTGTGAGGGGTAGATGAAGCAAACTGTAAAGTGCTGGGCACACATGGAGGGTTATGTTTTCCCTCCCTGCAGTTGGGCCATGCACTGTTGCCGCCTAGGCGACTTGTAGATTGAACACAGTGGCCCAGAGCAAGCTGTCTGAGCCTCAGTTTGCCACTCTGTAAAACAGGCACGGCGACTGGTGACAGGGCAGGGGTAAGGCTCAAACACGACATGGTCTCCAGTGCTTGGGGGAGATCCCAGCAGGCACGGGACTCGCCTGGAGGTGAGGGGTAGAGAGAGAGGCCACCAAGTCTCTGGTGCTGAGCGCCCCGGACAGCAGTATTTTTAGCCGTCCTTCCCGGGCACAGCGCCAACTCCTGCATTTTAATGGAGAAATAATTCTCACAGTGCGACAAGCCGTAGCCTGCAGGTGTCACATCCATATTAAAGAGGGGACAGAGTGAGCGTTCATTTGCCCGGCTCGAGGTGTGACCAGAATTCACCTCTGGGACCATCTGTAACCAGGGTTGTGCAGACCAGCTGGCTGATGTGACCACTCGCCACCTAGAGAGAGGAGATGGGGCAGAGATTAGTGCGAGGCTGGGGACCCCGAGTCATCCTGCCTCTCCGTGTGTGTGTGTGAGAGCATTCTGCTCACACGCACAGACAGCAGTGGCGCCTTCCTTGGGAGCAGAGGCGCCTGGCCTTCCTCTGTCCCAGAGGCGACGCTGAATGTTGGTACGTGTGAGTAGAGACCCCAGCGGATTCTCAGCCAGGCAATGTCCAAGGATGCTGTTGCAAAGCCCAAGTCTGGAGCCGAGACATGGAGCCAGAGTTTGCCAAGCAGCCAAGATCCTCGGCCTCCAAATGCAGGGCGCTCTGAGAGCAGTTTGGAGGCTGGTGTGCCGGAGTCACACACTACAGATGCAGACGGCACAGAAAGGTAGTCCTCCCCTCCAAGGAAGCGTCATTAAGGCTTTGCTGTCTTTCCAGACTGGTTTCTCCAGGCTTATACACATTTATACAGATGGTATGATACATGTTGTTCTGCAACTTTTTTTTTTTTTTTTTTTTTAGACAGTCTTGCTCTGTCAACCGGCTAGAGTGCTGTGGTGTCATCATAGCTCACTGCAGCCTCAAACTCCTGGGCTTGAGTGATCCTCCTGCCTCAGCCTCTGAGTAGCTGGGACTACATGTTTGCGACTCTGTGCCCAGCTAATTTCTCTATTTTTTGTAGAAACTGAGTCTCACTGTTGCTTAGGCTGGTCTCAAACTCCTGACTTCAAGCAATCCTTCTGCCCTCGGCCTCCCAGGCATGAGCTGGGTTTTTTTACTCTTTTCCCAAGTCAGTTATTCTAGAGTGCCCTCCTCCTCTTTACTTTCCATATTGATGTGTAACATACCTGCAGTGCTTAAAAGATGCTAATCCTCACTGTAGGACCCCATGAATTTTTGCACAAATATCTACCCATATAATCACTACCAGATGGAGCAATTCCAGAATCCCAGCAAGTTCCTTAAGTGTCCCTTCCCAGTCAGCAGCTCCACCCTGGCTGTTTTCCCCACGAATTAGTTTTGCTTGTTCTTGAACTTCAGAGGAATGGAATCCTACAGTGCACGCTATTTTGTATCAAGCTTCTTGCAAAGACCTCCCTCATTCTTTTAAACGGCTACATAGTGTCTCATAGCACTGCTGTCCTAGAATATAGTTAGTTCTTATAGTTTAGAAACAAACGATGCATCCTTGTGCTCCAGTTTCTACAGTATAGAGCCCTGGCAGTGGGATCTCTGGGTGCATTTTAAATGTTGGTAGAGGTGCCAATTGTTTGGGCTGCCTTTTTAGCCAGTCCTTGTGGCAGGAAGAATGCAAGTCAAGAAAACTCCAGAGTGACTAGCAAAATTGATCGTAGACAGGGCAGAAATGGTGCTTGGAATTCATGCCCTGTTGGTGTCAGGGCCCTCAGGGCTGGAGCCCGACCCAGCAGTGCAGGGCCCGCAGTCAGCCCCTCACCCACCTCCTGGGCTGCCTGGCCCTTCAGCGTCTGCTTCCGGTTGCCACTGCCTCAGTTCCCCAGGAGCTGCGTTTGCCTTTCTGGGCCCCCGGCCCTGGGGTGAGTGTCCTGACTCCTGTGGGATGGTGTGGGCCCAGAACTGTGGTCTGAGTGCGTGCCCGGGCTGGGCCGAGCCTGGAACACTGACAGTAACGGAGGTTCCTCCGCATCTTATTGGATGTAAGTGCCTCAGGGCGAGTTAAATCTCTTGCACTCGTGTCCCAGGGCATTCATAAGCTGCCATTTGGCTCTGCCAGCTCCAGGTAATTATGGCGACACTATTTCATCACTAACGAGGCAGCACTTTGTTAGAACAGAGAAAAGCCCAAGTCTCACAGGGCAGACATATCCCAGCCCTCAGACAGACAAAGGTCTGTGACCTTTGCTCCCAGCCTTTCTCCCGCATCTGAGCAGCAAAATGTCCCCCTCCCCAGCCCTCCTGAAGCTAATATGATTTCTCCATCCCCAGTGCCCTCCTCTGGACGTGTTCATCATTGTTCCCTTCAAACTGAGGCCCCTCCATGGATCATGATGTTTCAGCTCATAATAGATTAGCTCTCACCTCCTCCACCCTGGGCACTATGCTCCTGGTGATGCAACTCTAGATGCCAGGGGTCCAGAGGGTTCCAAACCTTGGCTGCACATTAGCATCACTTTGGGAGTTTTAAGTAATACCTCTGCCTGGGCTCCATCACCACCAGTTCTGATGCAACTGGTTGAGACCATTGCTAAATATTTGACATGCAGACCCAAGGGACCCTAGCCTAGCTTTCAAGTTCATATAAAATAGGGCTGAGAAGGACAACCCTGGGCAGAGACCTTTGAGACCAGACACCCGAGCTAAGCCAGCTGTCCTCGGTGATCACTGTATCAAGCCAAGGTTTTTTTTGTTTTCTAACTAAGGAAAGCACAGGGAATACAGGAGCAAGGAAGGTTGAGGGGAGTGATGGAGAAGGAGGCCCTGCTCCCTGCGTTGTGAGGTCGGGGACTGCAGGAAAGCAGGAACTCCGAGTTTCTGTCCTCAGTCAGACCAGACACCCAGGCCTTGGGAGAGCGAGGAAGGGTGGGGTGACACCGGCGACGGCTCAGTTCCTTTCAGCTCTAGTATAGGAGACGGAGGGTCCTCACGTGTTCCCTCCTCCTCCTCCCACTTACTCCCTTTTCCCCTTTGTATCTCTCCCTTGTCGCCCCCAGGCCTCCAGATGTGTGCAGTCACATGGGTAGCTCTGGCTCCTTCCTCCCTCCAGCACTGTGTTCCCCAAGGGAAGGACCATCTGTCCTGCTCTCTGTAGCCGTCAGTCTGTGCGTGTGTGCCAGGCTCAGGGAGGTAAGAGCCTTTGCGCTCTTATTGTTTTCCACCCCTTTTCTTTCCTCTCAAATGTGCTTCTGTTCCAGGGGGTCCTGGGGTCCCTGCTATGCCGCACACCTGCAGCACTCAGAGTGATGGGGCTCAGCGTCTCTCCCTACCCCTCCCGCCAGCCCCCTGGAGCTCTCTGGCCTCTGGTCCTCCCTCATTCTCAAAGCTCACCCACCCAGTGTCCACCCACCTGCCACAACTCACAGGCCCTCTTGCTCCCTGGGGCCTGTTCTGCGCCCTATTCCATTTCCTTCCTGCTCCTGTGTTCTAGTATCCTCTCCTAAAAGGTCCCTGCAGAGCGTGACCCCCACTGTTGGGGGTGGGGAGAGGGACCAACATGTGTCTCTGCAGAGCCTGCCAGCCACTGAACTGACATTTTGCCTTATTGGTGAGGATAATTTAGTGTAATTTGCTGCTAATGAATGAATGCACTTCTTGTTCATATAGCTTTTGTCATTGCACTGAAGTCCATGTGCTCATGGATGGCAACTTCAGCAAATGTTCCGGGAACTGAGCTGGCCAGGGTGCAGAGGGAGCTCTGCCTCTTTGGGGGATCATGCTGAGGGCCTTGGTGACCTGAAAGGTATGAGCAGGTCCTGATTTCCTTGATGACTCTCTCTGTGCTGCTTTTCTCAAGTGTCCTCCTAGCCACTGTAGCCTGGAGGATCTGGGTCAGCCCAATAGGAGAATGTGCTGGCAGCAAGGGGTTCTGGACCTAGGGCATTTTTGGAATGGGCTCTGCAGTGTCTCATGCATTCTGTTCTGTCTGCAGGGTGGGTGATCAGGGAGTCAGGGGGATGTATAAGGGAGAGGGGACAGAGATGCCTGACGGGTGGCAGAAGTTGCGTGTCTCATATCCACTCGTGTTTATAAGCCTTTACTCAAGCTCCCCTCACCACGGGATCTACCCTCCCTCTCCTCTGCCTGTGCGGGTCCTACACACCCTTCCCCGATCCCCCAGATCACTGCCCCTTGCGTTGCACTGCCGTGATGAAGTGTTCACTTTTCCCTGGGAGTTCTCTCCAGAGCTGGTCTGGATTGCACACCCCCCAGCCCAGGGCTGGGCACAGAGCAGCCCCTGTCCTCTGGTACATGGCGGGCAGGGATGTACCTAAACCACATTAATTCTGGTCTCCAAATGGAAATGACCGAGGCTGAAGTTTACTGCTGCACTACCCGTGAAAAAAGGATTTCCCAGCACATGAACAATGTAAATGAGGCTGCCAAAGGGTGCTTAACCTATTTAAAGGAATAATCTATTTTAAAAATCTTTTAGAAGCCCTTATGTACCCAGCAACAATTGATATGGTAATTGCAAGTCATTCTTTTTTATTTATTTACCAGAGCAGGCTCCTAGGCTCTGTTCGCCCACTCCTCCCTCTGTGTGGGGAGCCACCCGCAGACCCTAGGGAGCTGTGTACTGGGAGACCTGCATCCTCGCAGGCTGCGTCTGTAAGGTGGACTCAAGATTGTGACCCTCCCTCCCCTAGTTGGCTGGCACAGAGAAAGATTACCCAAAGAACAGAGCTTCATAGGGCCACCTCACTGCACTTATGCAGTGTGACTGCATAGACCTGAGCAGATGGCACTGGACTCAGCCAGGACAAAGGAGAGAGGTTTGACCTGAGACCAACAAAGAGGGGCCAGCTGGTCAGACAGGGTGTGCAGGGGAGATGGTGAGGGTAGGGTGCAGGTGGAGGCAGTGAGGGTTGCCCGTTGCTCAGCCCGAGACGGTAGCTGAAGGAGCCCCAGGCATGGAGAGGGAGGCAGCCAGGGCCGCTGAGCACCAGCGCCGCAGACCTTGGCCTGCAGGTCCGTTCTGCCTTCTCAGAGCTTGATGGGCTTGTCGGCTTTGGCTTGGGGAAGAGAAAGAAGCTCTTTCTCAAGGAGAGGAGCTATGTCAGAGGTAGCTCTGACGCGGTGCCTCTGTCCCTGCACCCCCACCAGGGGTGATGGGCCGGCAGGCAGGCCCCCGTTCTTACCCTCTTCCTGCCTGGTAGAGTGGAGCGAGGCAGGGCAGGATACCTGGACTGAGGGGCTCCTGGGAAGACAGTCTGGTCCCGTGCACCTACTCTGCCTCGGCTGCTCCTGGCCTGATGTGCGTGGCCCTGGGTGGATGTGCGCATCTGGCGGGGCTGGAAGGGTGAGGGAGTGAGGAGAGGAGGGGAAGGACAGCATCCACAAATGTGGAAGCATCAGCCTGCCGAGGAGGCGGCCTCCCCAGCCCCTCGCTTCTCCCCTGGATTGTTGAGCTCAGAGAGGGGAGCAATGAGGAGCAACTGGGAGCAAATCTCAGAGTAGGACCCAGGTTGCTGCTGCCCCCAGGTCATGCCGTGTCCAGAGGACTCTGTTATATACCTCTGTGGGGTTCAGTCTGAGGACAAGAGCATGGGCATCGGGGCGGCCACTTCCTGCACGGAGTGGGGCAGCTCCACACGGTGGGCTTTTCCTCTTCGCAGCCCCCACAGGGCCTCCCTTCCAAGGGAGCAAATGTCTCATCGGCAGGGGTGGTGGCATGGCGGTGAGCCCGTACAGGCCACCTCTCCTCCCAGCCTCAGCAACCTCCTCTCTGCTCCTGCAGTTTTCCTAGTAAACACCTTTAAAATATTTATGAAGGAACTTCAGTGAAGCAATGCAACATTGCTTCAAAGTGGTTTTCTTCTAAGTAGCTTGAGCACGGGCACCAATCCCCGAGCTCCCGTGGGCAGGCCCGTCGGGCGCAACCCCAGGCTGGGCACCCGGGGCTCTCCATGGCTGAGCTAAGCAGGGGGCATTCCTGGTGGCAGGTGTGGTGGTGTGGCAGTGTGACAGGGCTCAGGGACTGAACTATGGAGGATGGAGTCTAGGGGGAAGGACAGGCCAGTCAAGACTCTGGAGGAACTCCTCACAAGGGAGGAGGATGAAGCCTGGAAGTTTCTCTAGAAGTTTCTCTAGAACCACAGACAGTACCTCCAAGCTCTGCCCCTGGAGGAGCCAGGACTCCGGGGTCTGTGCGGCACTTTGCTGACAGGAATGGGGAAGGGCTGTGCTCCCAGAGGAAGCGACGGACACCGTGGGCTTGGCCACCCAAGTCACCCTTGGTGGCTGAGCTCAGCTACTTACCAGCAGCCCTGGGTGGAAAGGACATGATAGCAATGCCTTCTGTGCAAGGGTTGCAGGCGTGGTTCGGGATCTGCCCTAGGCCCCAGACTTGTCTGTCTGGCCTTTGAAACTCTGAGGAGCCACCTCCTACCCTCCTTGCCCAAATCCCTGAGCTGCACTCATGTCGGCTAGGATGGCACCTTGTCCAATCTCCTCCTGGCGCAGAGGGGGAAATTGAGGTTCCTCCCCATCTCCTGCCTCTCCCCAGGCTAGAAGTAAAACCCCTGACATATACATCTGGCATGCAGACAGAGGAGAGGCCCTGATGGAGAAATAGGGGGAGGAAGGTTCTATTGTCACTGTGCTTGTCCCCAGAAAACTCTCTTTCTAACAAGGAGCTGTTTTCATCACCGTCACCTAAAGCCTGGAGCTGCTCTAATTACGTGCCAGGCTGGAATTTGACAGGAAGCATTTTAATTATTAATTTGAAGTGTGCTGAGCATGGGGACGGAGGAGGGCCGGCTCTCCAGGCTCACGCCCAGCCCTGTGTGTCTGTCAGGACCTCATTAGTGACACCTCAGGCCTCCTAGCCTTCCTTCCCCAGCCAGAGCCTCTTTCCCGCCATGGCCCAGGACCCACATTTCCCACTTCCCTGGCCTTCTGCACCTCTCACCCTGCACGCCCCTTCCTGCTTCCTTCAGCACGGAGTCTCCTGTACCCACCGGACAGGTGGAAGAGACTGAGGCCAGGGAGTCTGCCCGATGTCAAGGCATGCGTTAGCCACAGGCAGGGCAGTGTCTTCCGAGGTTCTTAGTTCTTGCCTGCCAGCATGGGAAGCCTTCCGCATGCTGTCTCTGACCCGCCATGTGCCATCTCCATGTCCACTCCTCTAAGGCGGCACACCAAGTTTTCCAGTTTGTTGCAAGCATCTGACACTTTTGAGGAACTGTTTCCTTGCTCCATC
This sequence comes from Lepilemur ruficaudatus, assembly GCA_963574885.1. Classification (NCBI taxonomy): domain Eukaryota; kingdom Metazoa; phylum Chordata; class Mammalia; order Primates; family Lepilemuridae; genus Lepilemur; species Lepilemur ruficaudatus. The sequence goes on from CAUYRT010074917.1 coordinate 18,001, forward strand.
CATACCCAGGCTTGGGCTTGCCCTTCTCAGTTGATGGGCCAGACTGCTTGTCTGTCCCAGGTGGGATAGGGTCAGGGCCTATCGTGGACCAAGGATGTCATTGTGCCTGTTTGCTCTCCTGCCCCTAAGCAAGAAAGATTCATCCTCTGCTCATTGGTTATTTTCTGGATTTAACTCCAGACATTCTTCTGTGTGCCGGGGCCTGTCTCTTTAGTCACACGTCATTGTTTCTGCATTCTGAATTCAGGGCCACAAAACTCCAGACTGGGATGCAGCCCCAGGGTGGAGAATGTGCTACTGCACAAGTGTCTGGCTGCTGCTGTGGCTTGTGAGGTTGAGACAGCTTTTCTCTCCCAGCTTTCCTTCCTCATGTCGCTGGCTCGTCCCCTGCTTTTCCGGGGCACGCCTGCATCTGCCGCATCCAGGTTTGGTGCTCAGGAACCTGCACTCCATATGCAGCCTGCCTATGTGTTCCACTCCATGCCGTAGTTGGATGGGAAAGTCATGATCTACTAGGGAAGAAAAACATCTATATGGATTTGATCTAGGAGCTGCGGGGTCCAGGGGAGAGAGCAAGGAACCCTGGAGAAATTGTGAAAGACTTCCCAGGCAGGGTGACATTTTGGCTGAGTCTTGAGGGGGACTTGCTATATTAGTCATGGTTGGGTGCAGTGAACAGAGGCTACTGTATTTTAAGCAGAAAGGAATTCAGAACAGGGTATTGGGTGCCTACAAAATTGTTGGCAGGGCCAGAGGAGCCAGTTGAGGCTGGTGTCCGGGCATGACTTCCAGAATACAGGATATCACAGAGCTGGCTGGCCTCGGCATGCAGGTGGCTAAATAATGGTACCCAGCATGCCGCGTTCTAAGCCCCAGAGCCTGTGAATGTTACCGTACCTGCCAGAGGGAACTCTGCAGATGTGATTGAGAATGTTGAGATGGGAGAGTGCCCTGGCCAGCCCAGGTGGGCCCAATACAATCACAAGGCCCCAACGAGAGGGAGGGAGGACAGCAGAGTCAGGAAAAGATAAAAGAATTGGGACGACGGAGCAGGAGCTGGCTTGAAAATACGGGAAGGGGCAGTGGGCCAAGGATGCATGTGGCCTCTAGAAACTGGGAGAGGTGAGGAAATGGGGTCTCCTCTAGAGCCTCCAAAAGGAAAACAAAGAGGCTGAAACCTCAACCTTAGCCCAGTGAAACTGATGGTGGACTTCGGACCCCCACAGCGGAAATAAGAAAATAAATTTGTTTTGTTAAAAGCCTCTGAGCTTGTGGTAGCTAGTTACAGCAGTAAGATGAATGTGAAGGAGATGGGGAGGAGTCATTGGAACCACTGGGTTCTGAACCTGCTTCCATAGCCTGCTCCAGGGCTCAGAAATCCATGGCTCTGCCCCTCCGCACCCGGAATCGGCACGAGATGCTGCTGCCTGTCCACGGTCAGGCTCGCCTGCCGGAGCCAGCCCAGGGCAGCCACAGATGGCCCCCGAATCTGCCTTCCCGCTCTTACCCGAGCGCCTCTACCTGTGGGTCCCCAATGCACGCACAGAACCTCGGCTGCAAGGGAGCCCTGCATGTCCAGTTTTCTGGCCACTGCAGTTCAGCAAGGCCACTAGGAGATGGTAGAAAAGGGATGCTGAGTGTTCATTAAACATCTCAAACACAGTGGGGAATAATTAATGCTTAAAATGAGTAATATGCATTAAAACCTGTCCATGGGCTCACCAGGAAATCTCACACCAGCCCACGCACGGGTATCCTAGCTGACTTCTGCGCAACGATGAGGCTGAGCTATTTGCCCCAAGTCCCACAGCAAGGAAGTGCTGGAAGCAGGTTCGAATCCGGCTTTGGTCTACTTTAGAGCTTGAGCTTCTAACCACTGCACAATACTGAGGAGGGGCAGGGTCAGTGCCACGAGGGGAAATGGCCTTGAGAAACACAAAAGCATGAAAAACCAGGCACTTCAGGGAACTGTGAGCAGCTCGTTGCCTGGAACAAAAGCCGCATGGAAGGGAGCGGCTAGGAGAGCAGAGAGCGGCAGAGACCAGGCCATGCAGGGCCTCAGGTGCCCCGCCGCATGGCTGCACCGCAGTCCTAGAGGCCACCAGCCACCTTGGAAGTTTCTTTTCTTTTCTTTTCTTTTTTTTCCCCTAGAAGGTTTTAAGGCAGGAGAGCAACAAGTTGTTTTGCATTTTGTATGTGAAGAAAGGTTTATTACTAGGTTGGGGAGCTAAGTGAGAGAGAGAAGACTCAGCCCTGACCCTGGTAACACTGAGCTCTGACCCTGGTCACACGCTGAGCCCTGCCCTTGCCCTGCACTGATTCTTCTACTTGGCTTCTCCCTGGGCCCTGGCTCTGGTTGTAGACTAGGCCTATCTTATAGCTGAGCTCTTATGCCATCTGACCACCCTAGAAGGCCCCTGATCCCTGGGGCAATCAGGTGACAGTGTGAGTCACTCAATGCATCCCTTCTCTATTGCTGTGTCCACACCCAGAGCGCATGTCTTAAAAAGCAGAGAAGTGTTCACTTCTGTGATGTGAAAGATGACTGGACAATGTTCGCTTAGCATTTGATGAATTGAGGAGGAGGAGCAAAAGATGGGAGAGGAGAGAGAGGTGGGTTCTCAGAACGTTAAGCTCCATTTTCTATAATGAAGGGGGCTTGCATTGCAAACCTAGAGCTCCCTGGCAACCAGATAGGGATGAGGAGCATGTAGACAACCTGGGGTGAGGTGTGCTGTGGCCTCCAGGAGAGGACTCAGACCCTAGGCCCACCCACAGCCACAGGCCAACCTGCTTAGTAAGAAGAGGGCTGCGGGCTGGGCGTGGTGGCTCACGCCTTTAATCCTAGCACTCTGGGAGGCAGAGGCGGGTGGATTGCTCAAGGTCAGGAGTGAGCAACCAGCCTGAGCAAGAGTGAGACCCCGTCTCTACTAAAAATAGAAAGAAATTGGCCAACTAAAAAGAAAAAATATAAAAAAAAATTAGCCGAGCATGGTGGCACATGCCTGTAGTCCCTGCTACTCTGGAGGCTGAGACAGGAGGATCGCTTGAGCCCAGGAGTTTGAGGTTGCTGTGAGCTAGGCTGACATCACGGCACTCTCCCCTGGGCAGCACAGTGAGAATCTGTCTCAAAAAAAAAAAAAAAAAAAAAAAGAAGAGGGCTGCAGAAACCTGCTAAGCAGAGCAAGCTGAGCCCATCCCTGTTGACACCCACTGGGGAGGCACAGCCAGCTGCTTGGATGCGGTGGCAGGATGCTGCACGTCAGAGGAGGCGGCAGGCAGAGCGGGACCCTAGGGCTGGGCCCTGGAAAACATCCTGTTCATCTGATGGCATGTGGGTACAAGGTCTTCACATGCACTTGAGTCAGCCCAAGGTGGTCAGAGATGAGGGGACTCTCTTCTCGTGCCAGAGCCCCTGCATTGCCCTCTACACCCCACCCCTTCTCCTTCTCCCCTCCAGCTCTAGAGGGTCACTTGGGCCATTCCTCCCCACCCACCATGCAGATTTCATGTTTTAATTTCAGTCTAGCAGCCCTGTGTCTTGTTCCTAAAGTGGGTTTACCCACTACCAGTTGTAGTCATCTACAGGGTAGAGGAGACAAACCATTCCTAATGGACAGCTTGTTACAGTCCCCAGGACACCACTGGTTCTGCTTGGTCCACTTCTAGCAAAGCCCAACTGTCTGAGAGGCTCTGCTCCAGCCCCACCTTCCTGTCCTGACACTGCGATGACGTAAGGGGTAGTTACTGTCCCTCACGGGGCCTTGCAAACTGATCCTGGCAGCAGCCACAGGAGTGTCCTACTGGAACCTTTCTCCTTAGCTCAGGACACTTCCTAGGGCCAGTTTGACAGGAGTCAGAGAGTCCTTGGGAGGGGAGGAACATGCATTGTTGCTGTGCACTCTGTCAGGCCCCAGACAAGGGGCTTTACGTATATTTTGTCATTGAGCCTTCATAGCAGAGCTGTTGGTGAGTTTTATATCCTCAAGAAAGTGAAGCTCCAAGAAGTTAAGTTCTTGCCGAAAGGCCGCAAAGCTAGGAGGAGATGGAGCCCCAATTCAGATCGGGGCTCCCTGGCTCCAAAGCCTGGGACCCTGCCCATTTCAAGCCCTGCCCACCATTTGGTCCGGGGTACAGGCAGCTTCTGAATCTGGCCATGGGGTCACAGATCTTGAGCCTCAAGCCCCTGGGATGGGGCCTGCCAGGCCTGTACTGCCATTGATTCTGTTCTCTGCAACTAAAGGTTTGGGATGAGGTCTCTGCCAGAGGTGGGGATCGGTGGGTGGGATTATGGTCCTCTTGGGACCAGTCTGGGGTCAGGGCAGGGACCGATTCACTAGTCACACCTGCCCCTGCTTTGTTCCAGGCAGGAACGTCTCTGGGCTGCAGCGTGCAGGATAAGGGTGCTCCGGGGCAGCTGGGGCATAGAAATGTGAGATCTGAGGAGGCCCTGCACCTGGTCCAGAAGGCCCTGGCAGTCTCAGCTCAGAGTCAAGGCCATGGGTCCTTGTGATCCTGTGCAAGTGTCAGAATCGCCATTTGCCCCACTCCAGGGGCATCGTTCCGGTGGTGTCCTTTGGGGAGCTGTGCTGAGGGGCTGTTCACATAGTGGCCAATGAGAATGGTGTCCCTGGAGTTGTGCAGTGGCCCTGGCGGGTGCCCTCAACACACCCCTTCCACCCCCAGGGAAGGAAGTTCCAACAAGGGGCAGGAGGCAAAGTGTATGGAGCTTAGCAGTGGGTGTCTTGGAGAGCTTCGGGGACAGCCTCCCCAGGCTACCAGCAGTGGGGACCGGGAGCCGCTGATGCCGAGGTATTTAGCTAGACTTTGCTCGTGGGAAGCTCCGCCAGGCCGTCAGATTGTACAAGCCTTACGGGGCAAAG
>CAUYRT010074918.1:0-16518 GCA_963574885.1 Lepilemur ruficaudatus
AAATTAATTGGCCAACTAAAAATATATAGAAAAAATTAGCCGGGCATGGTGGTGCATGCCTGTAGTCCCAGCTACTCTGGAGGCTGAGGCAGAAGGATCACTTGAGCCCAGGAGTTTGAGGTTGCTGTGAGCTAGGCTGACACCACGGCACTCTAGCCCAGACAACAGAGTGAGACTCCGTCTCAAAAATAAATAAATAAATTAAATTAAATAACATTTGAATCTCCCGAAATCACAACATCCTACAATTTTTAAGGAAGATCCACTTTGTCTATGCCTTATAAATTAGTCTATAATCTGGTATGCTTTAGGGCCTCCCGTTACCTTAGGTTGACACATATTCAAGAAAAATAATTTCATTTCAATAGTAGCATAAACATCCTTAGATAAATTTGCTGGAGACATGAATGCAACCAAATGTGATTTTAAACTTATTTCTGCCATCAGTTCTTTCCATAAGTGTGAATAACTGAGTTGATTTTATAGTGAAGTACTTTATGAGTCATACTTAAGGGTTTTTGAGAGGCACTATGAAGTTTTTTCTGGCTTAAGTTCAATTAACTTTTCATTATAGAGTCGCTACTACATGAAAAGGAATCAGTTAACACTTTTATACTTATTCTCTTCTATTTTAAAAATAACTTGATTATGGATTTGTATTTCTAGAATTGGTTTTTGAACCTTTGTGCTTTCGTATTTTCTAGTCCATTTAAAAATCACTGGAAAGGGCTGGGCGTGATGGCTCATGCGTGTAATCCTAGCACTCTGGGAGGCCGAGGTGGGTGGATTGCTCAAGATCAGGAGTTCGAAACCAGCCTGAGCAAGAGTGAGACCTCGTCTCTACTAAAAATAGAAATAAATTAATTGGCCAACTAAAAATATATAGAAAAAATTAGCTGGGCATGGTGGCGCATGCCTGTAATCCCAGTTACCCGGGAGGCTGAGGCAGGAGGATTGCTTAAGTCCAGGAGTTTGAGGTTGCTGTGAGCTAGGCTGATGCCACGGCACTCTAGCCTGGGTAACAGAGCAAGACTCTGTATCAAAAAAAAAAAAAAAGAAAAATCACTGGAGAGTTTAAGATGGTAGCTGACTAAAATAGGCCTTTGAGGTCTTTTGGTCTTCTAAAGGAAGAAGGCCAAATTTCAGGCTGAGTTTCTTATTTTATTTTAAGGATGTTTTTAAAATGTACAGTGACTAAAGTTACCCTGCAGACAGTAATTTTGAGTTTATAATTGCTGTCTTTAAGTTTAGGGGACAATAATGGCAAAACAAAAAAATGAATCACCTTTGAATAGTTCTTAGAGCAATTCCTAGAGATATGTTTCTTACCTAGTGCCTCTTTCCTCTCCACTCTGTATCTTTGCATTATTTAATACTTGAAAAAACCCATGTAGCATTAAAAACAAAGTACTACTGAACAAAGTGATAAATATATTTTCTTAAACCTTTGTTTTCTAATTACAGGAACATTTAAGCTTACAATAGAATTCACTGAAGAGTATCCGAATAAACCACCTACAGTTAGATTTGTTTCTAAGATGTTTCATCCAAATGGCAAGTATCACTTTTAGTACAATATTTTAAACTATTACAGTGTTTATTATGGAGTATTCCACATTTCTGTTTTCTTGTCTGTAGTGCCTGAGTACTTGTTTAGGCAGCTTACTGCTTCCTGAAAACATGGTGGTCTATTGCCATCTTGATCTATAGTTCTAAAACTGAAGCAGTGAAGGTACTTTCACTTTAGAGTCTAAGAGCCTCCTGATTTTGATGATCTTTGTCATTTACTTATTAAACAAAAATGAGGATACTTTTGAGGTTTTCTTTTAATGCTAGGCCAGATTGGGGTGGTTTTTGGTTGTAATTATTTTCACTAGCATTTAAAACAGTAGTTTTCAACTCTGGATGCATATCAGAATTACCATGGAACAGTTAATACAGATGCCCTGGCCCCATTGCAGACCTACTGAATATTATTCTGTTGTTGAAGGCTGGGCATACAGTATATTAGAAAAGCACCACAGGTGATTTTAACGTACCATTTTGCTATTTTTTTAAATAGTAGTAAGCCTAGAACAGCTTACCTTTTATTCAGGTCAATGAAGTATTTTTCAGGGTATTAGATATTTTTATCTTTATGCCAAAATGAAACCTTGTGAACTCTGAGCTATCTTTTTTAATTTCATATAGGAGATATAGTTTACAAATTTGGTGGGATGAATTTCCCACAGGTCTATGGATAGCTAGAGACCCAGTTAGAAAATGTGTATGATTTCCCAGATGATAGGGCAGCCTTTTTAGAAGAATGAGCTCTAAGTGTCTTCCAGTTTGATATGGATCACATTTGACATTGTCTGATCATCCTGATTATTTCACTAGTGATGATTATGACTCATCTTTTTAGGCAGTTAACTGGGAAGCAGCCTAGGAATCTTTAAACTTAAAAAGTCGAGTATTCTTGACAAATTTTGACTATAATGTTAAAACCTTAGTGGTCTTGTTATGTTTAACATACCTACTTCTATGCTCTTAGTCTATGCAGATGGTAGTATATGTCTGGACATACTTCAAAATCGTTGGAGTCCAACTTACGATGTGTCTTCCATTTTAACATCCATACAGGTGAATTTTTCTTTAATGTGACTATGACTTTTAATATGTTTATATTAGCAATTGAATTGTTTTTGAAGGTCATAATAGACTTAATTTTGGGCCAAAGCATATTGGTTTTATAGATAAAATGTAGACCATTAAGACCCAAATCACAAAAAACCATATATATATATATGTATTTGCCCAGCGACTAACACATTAATGTAACTAAGTTTGTATGCTAAAGACAACAAATATAGCTGTTACTTAGGACAATTCAATTGAATGTTACTACCTTAAAAGATAGTTGTTTTTTCTGAACATATATTTTTTGCATTAAGGAACTGACATTTTACAAATTGTCTCTCTAGTCTCTATTGGATGAACCCAATCCCAATAGTCCAGCAAACAGCCAGGCTGCTCAGCTGTACCAGGAGAACAAGCGGGAATATGAAAAGCGTGTTTCTGCAATAGTAGAACAGAGCTGGCGCGATTGTTGACCCTGGGTGCAGCAAAAGAGGCTGCCTATCAGAAAAATATATATTGATGTGTTTGTCACCTTCCTATTCTTCAGTGTCATTACATTGACTTTATTAAAAGCAAAATAGCTGTTGTGCTGTTTCCATCTTCCCTTGCCAAGCTTTTCCTGCCCCTTCTACCTTCTCCTTGAATATCAGAAAACACCCTCTATGAAATCAAATGTACTGTACCTGGGTTACTTGCAAAAAATACTAATGCTTAATTCCTTTTCTGTTGTGTCTCATCTACAGTCTTTGGGCACTTTTGTTACTGTGCTTTACACTAAGCTTTTAAAATGATGTTATACAAGTGGTGCTTATGCATAGCTTGATGGCCATGATGTTATTTTTAACAAAATGATTGCTGAAGTGTTTCATCATGGCTGGTCCTTCACTTGTGTTGGATTTAGGAGTGAATGTGTTTAGAATATGGCCTGTAGAAAACAGAGAAACAAATCCATGTAAATATCAATTTTGAAAGAGGAATGGAGCCTAAAAATCTTACGATGCTAAGATTTAAGCAATATGAATTACAAGATGGTATTAACTGGTAGGAAGGAGAATGTTGAGGGACTCAGCCAAAGGAGTACAGCAATTGTAGTAACTGACACATTCTCTCCTTGGGGGACACTGACTGGACACAGCCATGCTGTGTCAATACTTGTGTTCTGGGTTTTTGCTTTATTTAAAGAGGTGTGGGAGCAGAGAAATGGAAGCAATCATCAGTTTTTGAGCTAGGGAAAGTTGGAGATCCTTTAATCTTTTTAAAGGAGCAGTGCTGCCCTAAATGAACAAATTTAACAATCCTCAATCTTTTTTTTTTTTTTAGTTTTGATTAATTCAAGGAAGGGAGCATATCTGTGACAAACTATTTTCCACTCAAATCCTGAGTTACTGCTGCATGCTTTAGTTTCTTCTTCCCTTTCAGCATTATGAGAACCTTAAAGCCAATGTCTGCAATCTTTCTTTGGATATTTATACTTTTAAATATACAATACCTTTAAGCAGCAGTGTCGGACAAGGCTTGTAAATGTCTAATGTTCTATTGTCACCTTTTATGCATTTATCACTCTTCCAACTCTAACTTTGCACAAGTAACCCATGTAAAAAATGTACATTTTTCAAAACTTGTAAATAAAAATAACCTTAAAATTTCATAGTCAAAGTATAATTATATTTTAGTTCAGTATAAACTTTAAAGTTTTTGGGGATCTGATATCTACTCATTTCCCCCTTGAACATTATGGTAAAAGCAAAAATACTCATCCTGGGAGTAGAAAAGAGAAGCCAGTAGATACTGTTGGAGAGAACCTTTTTTCTTTTCAGTCCTAAGTGGTAATGCTTTTTTAACATTTCAACAATATTAAAGAAAGCTACAGATATATTATGGTAAGTCAAGGGAATGAAATTGTGACAAGAGGGGAGGAGAAAAACAAACCTGGGTATTTACCAGCAACCTGAGAGACCAAGCTCTAACTTCAATCTTGACATTCCACATCTTTAAAAGCCCTAGCTTAAAAACAAACAGCACCAGACTATCATAAAATGATGTTTTGAATCCTACGTAAAGTTTGGGAGTATAGGTATCCTCAATCATCTTGTTTAAAAAAACTCTGCTTTCTTCTGAGGAGCAACCCATCTTTAAAGAGATGAAGACAATAACTTTGTAAAAACTATCACCTCTTAGTACTTGTTTGGGTGAGGTGGGGTGTTTGCTAAGTGAAATTATGTCCTTGTGATGCATGCACCCCATTTATCCTTCAAGATATGGTACTTAGGCCTCAATTTGGAGGAGTTGGATCTATAATAATTACCACATTAATTGAATTTTTTCACCTAGCAGCAATGTCCTTAAATGTGCTTAATATTTTCCCTCAAGTCCATTTCTGCCTCAAAGTAGAACCACATTAAATTGGTTTTTACTTGTTGGATTAGTCTTAATTTTTTCATCCTGCTGTGGCTGGGCATCTTAAATATTGCCACTATTAATTATACCCCCCACAATTTAAGGTGAGACTAGGAATGGACACATTTAATAACTTTGTCTTTTGTACATTTCCTGAGAAACATTATTCCCAATCTCTTTCATGGGCTAATCCTTTTAAGACCTTACAACAGAGCCAACAAGCCGAACTCCCAAAACATCATATCCATAAGTCAAAAGAACCACAAACCATTCATTTGAACGTTTAAAGCTAATGGCCTTTTTTCCCCTTTACAATTTTTAACAAACATCAGAAGCTGCCTGCATGTAATAATTATTACAAAGTTAACTAAAACACATTTGCAAAGTCCTTTTCCAAATGGCAGTCACATTTGTACTGGAGTTTTCAATTCTGCACCTGCTGATGTGGGGAAGGTGGTATGATGAAGAATCAAAGTTGCAATTAAGAGTCCTTTATTTAGGACCCATCTCCAGCTTCAGCAGTTACTCATAGCAATGAGAATGCATTGTATAATACTAAAAAAAGAAACCCAACAGAATGCATGATATTTCTATTTATTTTGTAATCAAAGGGGAGGAAATAAAAATCCAAGAAGTAGATCTGTGAGACTCAATGCTATATATAAAATTGAAAGCAGAGTTAATTCCTCAGTATAACATATTTAATCCAAACAAAACTTGAAATTGCTCACGTACCTGGGCAGGTTTTATTGCAAGGTTACTGGGTTTAAAATGATTGTTATTTCAAAGAAAGGGAAAATACAGGAACCAGCTCAAGGGGACAAAATGGAACAACAGCAAAGTTGCCATCAGGTCATTCTTGCCAGCCCCATTTCTCATGATTATTTCATCATCAAGCAGAGTTAAGTGATTTCACTCTAATTCTGCATCAGTACCAAAGCTGATGTAATAGATTAGGGAATCTGGACCCTTAAATCCAGGAACCAAATTTGTATATACTTGGCCCAATATTTTGTGAGCTTTCCTTACTGTAACTACCTTAATATCCTATTGGACTCACCTAAATAAACCAGATTTATATGTCACATTTCCCTATTTTTTCCCTCCAAAATAAATCACTGGGTGGGGGGAAAAAAGAAATGTACACAGAAATGAGTCAAGTTTTCACATCCCTTAATCCCCAAAGCCACTCTTACTCAGAGAATTGAAGACAGGTTTTTCTAACTCACTCAATGAACCATAGCTTCTCAAGGTTGGCATGAACCGTGCAGGTAATAAGAAATTGTAGTCCCATAAAATCTATAAAGATTTTAGCTTAGTTCCCTTTTTCCATTGTTAAAATATTAAATGCCAAAATATGGGCACTTATTACAGGCTCATGCCTATAATCCTAGCACTCTGGGAGGCCGAGGCAGGTGGATTGTTTGAGCTCAGGAGTTCGAGACCAGCCTGAGCAAGAGTGAGACTCTGTCTCTACTAAAAATAGAAAGAAATTAGCTGGACAACTAAAAATATATAGAAAAAATTAGCTGGGCATGGTGGCACATGCCTGTAGTCCCAGCTATTTGGGAGGCTGAGGCAGAAGGATCGCTTGAGCCCAGGAGTTTGAGGTTGCTGTGAGCTAGGCTGACGCCACAGCACTCTAGCCCGGGCAGAGTGAGACTCTGTCTCAAAAAAAAAAAAAAAAATTAAGTGCCAAAATAAAATGCACACCTCATTTCTCTTTCTACCAACATTAGGAAAGGCTATACCACACTGTATAAAGATGGTTAATGGAAAGCAAATATCACACACTGTGTTAGTCACTGTAGGTGACTACAAGTTTCAGAGATCCAGGTGTTGAGGTTAATCCCTTTATATTTTTTAAATATTCATTTAATTATGGTGGACAGCTTCTTAATTATAAAATAGAAAAAAAATAGGGGAAAGGAAATTACTGTTTATTATGGGCCAATTACACGTCAAGCATGGTGCTAAATGTTTTAAGACACTATAACCTAATTGTCCTGAACATCATCTCATTGGAGATGTTTAACCATCAATATTAATATTCATCTGTGCTAGTATAGGTGAGGTTATACTTGATTTATCTGACATAAAAAATCAAAATCACATAAAAATGAACAGCCAAAGATTTGGCTAAAGCCAGCACGTTGGTCCATAGGAAAAAAAAAACATGATGAGTGATTCCTATCTGTTCTTCTCTATAAAATCATTGTTTATCCACATGTGCTCTGGTATTGAAATATTTTGTGCAAACACCACTTCCCTTTTCCAAAGATCCAAAGTGTTGCTACTAGGCTGCTGCCCAAAAATAAGCACACCACCATTTTGATCAACTTTGGCTCCTTTTTATTCTGGAAGCATACACTCGTTCTTTTTTATACATTTTTTTACATTCCAGAGATAAGCGAAAATAGCAGTTTTTAAATATGTTACAAAGTTGGCTTTTCAGGCTTAATAAGCTTTTTGAGAGAGGGACCAGCCAACTGACCTTTTCATCAAAGCACCAATGTATCTTCAGTCTTTTACCAAGCTCTACCACAGCTGTGGTCGCTTTGGATGTGCTGCACACCCAAACCATGTGAAAGCTATAATGGAGAGTTGCTGTGAGTCTCTCTGCAAGGCACCAAGAACAAACAGTTCAAGCTTCCTTTCTTCAGATTGAATCAAAGTTTTTGAAACTTTTCAACTGCTCTCTCAAGTAGTGCTCTCTCAGCATGAAGACTAGAATTTGTTAAAATTTATATATCACAAGATACAGTAAAACACTTCCAATATTCTGGAAATCACATGGTAGAAGATACAAATAAATGAACACTAAAATTATTTTAAGAAAGTTTTACATCATTTAGTTGATAAGACATTTACATGTACAGCACATTTTACTGTTAAACGTTCTATAACTGGCTTCACACAAAGATGAAAATAGATAATACAAAATGAACTGGTATTTTCAGTTAAATCTGGAATTAAGACTGGAGTTTTTACTGCAGTCAATATCAACTTTACATATTGTTGCAGATTGCTGTGCTATGCCCTCTAAAATGAGAATTTCTTCCTTGAGGTGAAATCCCATTTGGCTATGTGTTCTTGCTTGTATAAACTACTAAAATCTGAGGGACACAGCAATATCAAAGACACAAACAGTAACTGCACAATATCATCTGCTGGATTAAGCTAATACAAGTGGACAGAATTCTTCAGCTTCCAATATCTAATAAAGCGCTATATGAAATGAACAAGGTGAGACATCTTAAGAATGAATATACTCTGCAACCAGAACATGTAGGATTTCACTTATAAATCTGCCTTATTAGGCATTTACAAAATAAATTAGCAAGATCTCAATTTGCTTGAGGCATGACAAGCTCATAATGCCCCACTTGGCCTTCCTGTTTGAGCTGATCTAGTAGATCTTCTTTTCGTCTTTTTCTACCTACCACCAGGTACCTATCATGGCCCACCCCATGAGACTTACTCTTAAGACCATACTTCTGGGCAATCTGATGTATTTGCTTCCGTTCATCATTAGTCAGCTCTCTAGAGAAAGTCAAATCTGTGTGGCTCTCAGAGCGGGCATAGTTTCTGATGATCTGTTCAATATCTCTCTTGGCAATTTTATTTACCCTCTCCACATCCAGACCAAGCCCTTCACGCTTGTGCTGCTCTTTGACTGAGATGGGCTCCCGTATGCCCTCGCCAGATTTCCCTAACCCACCACCAGTCCAACCCATCTTTCTCAGCAGCTGATTTCCTATGTTATCTTCTTTGATTTGTTGTTTGTAAGCCTCCTCTGCCGATCGGCCCTGAATTTCATTTCTTGAAATCACATCTTCAACAGTCCCTTTCTTCAAGTTGTTAATGACAGTTGGCTGGGTCTTTTTGAGGGTTTTCACAGCTTCCCCAGCAGCTTCATATTTGACGGTTTTCTTCACCCCAACTGCTTCTGCAATTACTTCACTCTCTAGAATCACCTTGCATTTCCAGCGAAGGCCTGTCATCCTTTCATAGACATATTCAACTGTCATTCGGTTAAACTGAGCTGTGTCGTTTAGTGTGCACACAGGATTTGAAGAATTCTCGTAAACTACAAGATCCTTTATATCTTTCTTCTTTCCAGATCCTCTGGGTGAAGAGCCTGTATGGCACTGTGAACTTTTGACAGATGGGTAAGTGGGTTGTGTTTTCTGAAGAATTTTCAAAGCCTCATCGGCAGCTGCATGTTTACTTGTTTTCTTGGTTCCATAACCTTCAGCTAAGCAGTGATCTTGCAAAAACACTCGACAACGCCATGTGCGATTTGGCATCATCTCGTATTTGTATTCTACTGACATTTTGTTGAATGAGGCAGAATTGTTAAGGATACCAATTGCATCGTTTGCATTTTCTGTAATGACAAAATTGGTCCAGTGTTTGGCAGAAGAATTAAAAATTGGCTGCCCAGAAGCATCTTTACCCAGCACTACCAGGTCTTCCGGTGGTTTCAGAGCTGGAGGAAATTCATATAGAGGCATGCCAATCTGACACACCACAAGGTCCTCTCCAAACGTATGCTTGAATTTTCTCCGGACAACTCTAACTTCAATACGTTTCTGCAAGAGTTTTACAGCTAGCTCAGTAGCTCGATCCCTGGACCCATTCTTGCTGCCAGCATAACCTGTAGTTAAGTAGATATTCTGGCATCTAACTTCACAAGCGTAACCATCTGTTAGAAGTTTTTTATTTTTGGGAATGTCAGCAGGAGGGATTTCTTTTAAAGGAACATATATATACTCAGGATTTGTCTTACATGCCTGAATACACCGAGTTAACATATATGTATAATTAATTTTATCAGACCCAGAAGTCATCTCTGGATTAGAAAGGTTCTTCCAGATAGTTGCTGTTAATTTTTCAATAAAATACTGCTTCTCAGCTATCACTGACTCAGGAAATGTCTGTGATGGTGAAGGCTCGGGAGGTGACTGAGAGTTTGCCTGCTGTGATGTGCTGCTTGGGGCACGGTTCCCACTGTCAAAATACATGTTGGTTTTAACAGGCTGGTCTTTTGTGAAAATAAATCCTGATGAATCACAATACTGAGAATTCCCATCTTGTGTATTGAAAGAGTCTTGAGTATAATCTTGGTAGATGTCTCTTGGCATGCTGGCAAAATGTGTTTGTTCATTTACCTCTTTTGTTTGAGGGCCATAAGGATCTTCCTGTCTTTCATCTTTTGAACTACTAGCTACAAAATGTACAGGCTCAAAACGAGGTCTCGCATGGAATTTGGAACCGGCTTGCTTTTTAGGAGGATTTTGACCTATAGAATGAGTGAAATTTACAATTCATTAAAATGGGAATATTTCAAAAGAACCAAGCAGGAATATAGTACCAACCATATTATTTGCAAGCTGCATTGTTGGTACAAGATACTTTCCATTATGAAAATTTCAGGTCATTTGGGTGAAGGGACTCAAATATCAATGTGAGATTCCAGCATAAGGAGGGATGCTCCCTGTCCTTCCATGTGTAAAGGAAGACTCCTGATAGAAAATATAACATCAAGTATGCAGGTCACCACCACACATGACTGGTAGATGCTTTTGCATCAAATGAGCTAAAGCACAGGTGAAGTGTACTCTTCACCTGGACTGGAAGGTGAAGTATACTGGAATGTTGTTCCAGTACAATCTCATACCACCTGCGCTGAAAAGCTCACTTGAGGATTGCAAACGGAACAAATGGCTCTAATGCAACAGAGATGATGACTAGAGGCAGTTACAAAGCCTTCTCTCTTGTATCAGAGCTGATTGACTCTGTGATGGTGCTTTACATAGTTGTGACTAAAAATCAAAGAAAAAGAATTATCAAAAGATTCCAAAGGTTTTCAACTTCAAAATCTTAGTTCTGACCCACTCTGCACAAAAGAAATGTTTGCTATTTTTTATTTCTAGAACAGCTAGAAACTAATCATTTATGGGGGATACCAAATTTAAAGCTATGGAAGAACTCTGTTAGGCTATACCAGACACTAGAGTTTCCTCCCTATAACACTGCTCAGTAGAAAGCTGGTCCATCCTGGACCCATCCAAGAGGATTTAGTTACTCAGATGCTCAAATGATCACAGTATAAGATTCTACTTAGAGGGAGGTTCCATGGCACAGACTTCAAAAATTGCATAACATCACTTCAGTATTCTTAGTTTTCAGTTCTATTTTGCATCCTCAAAAAAATTGTACATAACTAAAAACTAAACTCTTTTACCTGTGTGTAAGAACCAATGTTACCAGTGCTATTAAAAATGATATACCACATTCATATCGTTAAAAAAAAAGCCATGTGGTTTCTTCAAATCCCACCTTCCAGAAACAAATATACTCACCATCACATGTTGAGAGGTGACGTTTTTGACCTTTGGAAGGTTTGGACAGCATCAGGTCATATGAAGGCATCTCCCCAATATCAATACCCTCAGCCATTTGGAGAATTTTTTCCATCAAGCGTGGGCTGTACCTATTTAAATTAATATAATCTACAATTAAAACAGGAAAGGATATAGTTTTTTTTAAAAAAGCTTCTAAATGAGCGAGTCTTATAATTGCTCCCACAGGACTTTATCAACAGGGTATCCTGGCTATAAAACCAAAGAATCAGCCCTAAAATACTTACCTGTCAAATGAGTAATTATGTTACTAATTAGGAATCAAGACTTCACCAGGGCTGGGTATGGTGGCTCATGCCTAGCACTAATCCTAGCACTCTGGGAGGGCGAGGCGGGCGGATCGCTCAAGGTCAGAAACTAGCCTGAGCAAGAGCGAGACCCCCGTATCTACTAAAAATAGAAAGAAATTAATTGGCCAACTAAAAATATATAGAAAAAATTAGCCAGGCATGGTGACGCATGCCTGTAGTCCCAGCTACTCGGGAGGCTGAGGCAGAAGGATTGCTTGAGCCCAGGAGTTTGAGGTTGCTGTGAGCTAGGCTGACACCACAGCACTCTAGCCCGGGCAACAGAGTGAGACTCTGTCTCAAAAAAAAACAACAACAACAACAACAACAACAAAAAAAAACCAAACAAACAAAAAATAGACTTTTCACCAAAAGACATACACCAAAAGAAATTCTAGCAAAGATCTTATCTTTAATTTGAATTGAAAATTCAAATTAAATTGTATAAATTGATGATTTATTTTTTCCTTTTAATATATGCAAATTCTATGTAAATAATTATATTTATAAAAGAACTAAGAGTGTTAAGAGCTGCTGGGTTGTTAACATCCTGATTGTGGTCTCTATTATTTCTCATGAAAAGGAATCAGTCCTTAGAGAAATGGCTGATTCCAAGTCTGGAACAGGAAAAGTCTAAGATGAACCCGGGAGATATTCTTGTGCCTAGAAACAAGGAAATTGTCAAAGACCACAGGGTTTGTGTCAAGTGGACTCAGCAGTCAATGTGAATAAATTCCTACTGGCAAAGTGAGCCAACCTGAGTATCAATAAGAAAAATAACCGCAATGGATTAAAACACATAAAATATGTTAAAAATCCATTGGTTCATAATGATACTTCCAAACTCATTGGTTACCTTTAGAGGATAGAGGGAATCAAGTCATTTTTCTGCAAACAGGTAAATATGAAAGGAAGAAGGCAAGCATTTATCCTGTATTTTCTTGCAAATTATATTTCAGAGGAATCAAAGAGTTGATGAGGAAAATCTCTTTTATAGAAGCATTCCAGCTAATAAATGGAGGAATGATAAACTACAACCATTTTGCAATCCATAGTAAAATTAAAAATGATCAATGGCTGCTAAACGTATCAGGTAAAAGGTTGATGGGGGAGGACCCAGAACTAGACCCAAATAGTCTCGATTGTTGACAAAGATGCCAAAGTGATTCAATGGAGGAAGGATAGCCTTTTCCACAAACGGTGCAGGAATAAATGGGCATCCACAGGCAACGAAACAAAAACCCCACAACCTAAGCCTTACAAAAACTAACTCAAAATGCATCATGGACCTAAATGTAAAACTATAAAACTTTTATAAAAAATATAGGAGAGGCCGGGTGTGGTGGCTCACGCCTGTAATCCTAGCACTCTGGGAGGCCGAGGCGGGAGGATCACTCAAGGTCAGGAGTTCGAAACCAGCCTGAGCAAGAGCGAGACCCCGTCTCTACTATAAATAAAAAGAAATTAATTGGACAACTAAAAATATATAGAAAAAATTAGCCGGGCATGGTGGCGCATGCCTGTAGTCCCAGCTACTTGGGAGGCTGAGGCAGAAAGATTGCTTGAGCCCAGGAGTTTGAGGTTGCTGTGAGCTAGGCTGACGCCACGGCACTCACTCTAGCCCGGGCAACAGAGACTCTGTCTCAAAAAAAAAAAAAGATTCTTTCCACAAGCCAAGATATTTCAGAGTAATATCACATTATTTGATTTGTTTAGTCTTTCTCTTGCTTTCGTGGGGATCAAGTTCAATGTCTTCCTGTTTGCAAGGATTGCTTTCAACACTTTCTAACTTACTAAGGGCTTCAAAAGCTGAAGTTTCTCATCATCTATTTGTTGAATACTCAGATGAAAGGTTCCTAACTGATTTTGAATAAAATGCTACCAAAATTTGAGGCCTCATTTACAAAAAATTTCAATACAGTATAGGCTGATTTCCAAAGCTTAAAACCTTTCTAAAATAAGGTGATGAGCAGCAAAGAGAGAAAACCTGCCGTGCTAAAGTGCTTTTTAGATTCAACATCTACTTTATCACAACAGTTTTGTAGTTTAGTTAGTGTAAAACCTGTTAAAACTTGACGCTATACCTTCTATTTTAGTTGATAGAATATCACAGCTTGCTTAGACACCGTTATGAATTACGTGTATACTACATCCAATCCCAGACACATTTATCTTGTATAGATTTCTTAATTTATTAAGTGCATATTTACACTACAATACTATGCTCCACCCAAGTTTGAATTTTTTTTTTATCACAAAACAATTTTAATTGTTGGACTTTTAAACTAATTTCACAGTAACTTCAAATATCAGATTGTTTCACTTTCAACAGTCATTATAAGAACTGAGTACACAATGCAGAGTACTAACCACTATACGATCACGGCAAGAACTGAGTACAAAATTTGAACCTTACTAGAACTAATGAAGTGGATTTTTCAACTTGAATCAGCTGATGGCACTGGCATCACATAACTGGAAATTCTTTTATTAGTCTACATATTAATAGCCATCACTTCACTTTTTGTATGGGCATAAGAAAACTTGGAATTGAAAGGGAGTGGCATTAATTAAAAATAGTTGATTTAAGTGAAAAGTCTTGCTTCACAGAGTGATTTCTAAATCCTTCTGTATGAATTAAATCATTGTCTCTGTGCAAATTATATTTAAAGTAATAACTAATTGTTGAAGTAGATGTAGATACTTCTATAGCAAATTTGTGTCTACTTGTTTTCCTGTGGTTGTTGATCTCAATATGGCACTGATGGTAAATGTCAACAAAAGTTTTGTGCAAGTTACGCATAGAAATGGAAATTTAGTATTCAGTCAGTTTTTATTAGATATGCACTTTTTAGTTTATTGTTGCTGAAGAGGTTTATTGCAAAATAAAAATAACAAATAGTTATAGATTTCCACCATACAATAAGTGATACAATCACTGTAGCAAAAACATTTAGAGTTCTCTCTGTACATGATTCACATGTCTCTAGCCTGTGATTTATTACTGATCCTGGACAGCAGCCTCAAATGCTTCTCCAACCACCACTGCTACAGAAGGAGTAAGCTGTTCCCAGCCATTCCAAGTGCACTTGTTTTATCAGCGAGTGTACTCCATGCTGAGTTGAGAGGGAAGTCTTATATTGAATTTGGAAAGAGTCAAGCATAGAGATGTTATTGTTAGTTGTTTTTCAGTTTTTTTTTCTTTTTTCAAATTTAGCCACGTGTTCAAGTAAGAACTCTGTTCACTGAACATAATACTAGACCATGACAAGCTGGGAGTACAAAGTGGCGGTCTAGTAAACTAGTCCCTGCTTATTTTTATTTTTACTTTTTTGAGACAGAGTCTTGTTCTACTGCCCAGGCTAGAGTGCAGTGGTGTCATCATAGCACACAGCAACGTCAAACTCCTGGGCTCAAGCAATCCTCCTGGCCCGGCCTCCTGAGTAGCTGGGACTACAGGCACTCACCACCCATGCCCAGCTAATTTTTCTATTGTTTGTAGAGACAGGGGTCTTTCTCTTGTTCAGGTTTGGTCTCGAACTTCTGACCTCAAGCAATCGTCCCACTTCAGCCTCCCAAAGTACTGGATTACAGATGTGAACCACCATGCCCAGCCTCCTGCTTTTTAATAAAAGTAAAAATCATTTTACCTTGTAAAAAGTGAAAAATCTGGGACAAATGCTAAAGTGAATGGAACACTGGGACAACAGATGAAATGGAACTGTCCAAGGCAAATGCTACTGATGGTAAGGAACCGGGTGGACAGAGACGATTAGGATCAAGACTTCTCAGTCTCCTTTTTATTTATTTCAATTTGGAACAATGTAAATATATTATTTATTTTAAAAGTTAGACTAAAAAAAGGTTAAGGTGTAGAACTGTGTATAAAATACCAACATGTGTGGGCATCTCTTTATTCAAAAAAAAAGACTGGGTATGGTGGCTCACACCTGTAATCCTAGCAGTTTGGGAGTCTGAGGAGGGAGGATCGCTTGTGAGCCCAGGAGGCCGAGACCAGCCTGGGCAATATCAAGATCCCATCTCTACAAAAAAATAAAAAAAATTAGCTGGACATGGTGGTGAATGCTTGTAGTCCCAGCTACTCAGGAGGCTGAGGCAGGCAGATTTCTTGAGCCCTGGAGCTGGAGGCTGCACTGAGCTATGATGGTCATCGCACTCCAGCCTGGGCAACAGAGTGAGACCCTGTCTTAAAAAAAAAATCTACCTACCTATAATTTCCTCCTTTTAAACAATATTCTGGGCTGGGCATGGTGGCTCACGCCTGTAATCCTAGCACTCTGGGAGGCCGAGGCAGGATGATCACTTGAGGGCAGGAGTTTGAGACTAGCTTGAGCAAGAGCAAGACCCCCATCTCTACTAAAAATAGAAAGAAATGAGCCAGACAACTAAAAATAGAAAAAAAAATTATCTGGGCGTGGTTGTACATGCCTGTAGTCCCAGCGATTTGGGAGGCTGAAGCAGGAGGATCGCTTGAGCCCAGGAATTTGAGGTTGCAGTGAGCTAGGCTGACGCCATGGCACTCTAGCCTGGGCAACAGAGTGAGACTCTGTATCAAAAATATAAATAAATATGGCCGGGCGCTGTGGCTCACGCCTGTAATCTTAGCCCTCTGGAAGGCCAAGGTGGGTGGATCGCTCAAGGTCAGGAGTTTGAAACTAGCCTGAGCGAGAGCAAGACCCCGTTTCTACTAAAAAAATAGAAAGAAATTAATTGGCCAACTAAAAATATATAGAAAAAATTAGCCAGGCATGGTGGCACATGCCTGT
>CAUYRT010074919.1:0-54454 GCA_963574885.1 Lepilemur ruficaudatus
GCTCATGCCTGTAATCCTAGCACTCTGGGAGGCCCAGGCAGGAGGATCGCTCAAGGTCAGGAGTTCAAAACCAGCCTGAGCAAGAGCAAGACCCCATCTCTACTAAAAATACAAAGTAATTAATTGGCCAACTAAAAATATGTAGAAAAAATTAGCCGGGCATGGTGGCGCATACCTATAGTCCCAGCTACTCGGGAGGCTGAGGCAGGAGGATCGCTTGAGCCCAGGAGTTTGAGGTTGCTGTGAGCTAGGCTGACGCCATGGCACTCTAGCCTGGAAAACAGAGTGAGACTTTGTCTCAAAAAAAAAAAAAAAAGAAGAAGAAGAACTGCCAGGCCTTGCTGCCTTGGAGTCATTTTCAATATGTCCTCAGCCAGATACATGGCAAAATTGATTTTTCTGTGTTTTTTTTTTGTTGTTGTTGTTGTTAAAGGGAAATAATAAGTGGAATAAAAAACAACTTGGATTTTTTTTCCCACAATCCTTGACCCAGAATTGGAATTCTTATCAGCCAGCAAACTCAGTTGGTGAGCTGAGTGAAATGGAGAGTTTATGCAGAGCAGATGTGAAACTCTTGCCTTATGCCAAAAAAGAAAAAAAACTTGCTTTGGATTCTTTTCGTGGGTCGGGTGTGCGTGCAAAAGCAAATTTTCTGCAACTGCCAAACGCAATCCCCGTGGCAGCTCTGAAAGCTGGCACAACATGCCTGGAAAAGGATTAGCAAAAGCTTCCCACGTCAGGGTAGAGCTGCAGGTACCCTGTGCCCACGTGGCTTGGCAGAGCCGAAGGCATGAAGGATGGGTTTCAGCTTGCACCTGGTCTTAGGGATTACCACCTGAGTTTGCAGTGTTGGTGAGGGAAAACTGTAGGAAGAAAGGCCAGAATAAAACCCCACCCTTGAGATTTGGAGTTTGCTAAATCAGAAAAGAAGTCAGCGGTGTCTGCTGTGATTGAGGGGGACTTGCCGTTGGGTACCATGCAGTGATTGCATAACTATTTCTGATGTTAAGCATGATTCAGCAATAAACTGAGATCCATTTCATGTGCATGCAAGGACCCTCTTCTTCTGCTCTTGGCCTTAGGGATATCACCTGTGTAATTTTCATTTGCTGCGTGTTTGACGGTTTAATAAGCTTAATGAGCACTTCCACACCCATTACCCACTGTGCTCTGCAGTGGGGCTCTTTGTGAAGTTCAGAGCATTAATGTCCTACCACAAGTGCTTACTGGTCACTACTGGAGCTGACGCTTAGACCTATTTCTCCTGACTCCGGTGACTCTTACCATCCCCCTGCTGTCATTCTGAGCCAGGTGATCAAGGACAGGGCTCATGACAGAAGAGCAGAGGGGCAGGGCTCAGAGACAGCAGGGATGATAACCCAAAGCTGACATGACCATGTAGGCCACACAAGCTTGCAGCCCCCGAGGCGATGGCAGAGTATGGATGGGGTGACTGGCTAGTGTCTGTTTGTCTGGGACTGTCCTGGTATTGGCACTAAAAATCCTGTATCCTTGGGAACTCCCTCAATCCTGGGCAAAGCGGTGGCACGTCAACCTGTGTATGGATTGTATTTTTCCTGTTTGGTTCCACCTGAATTTCTGGTAGCACTTCCAGATTCAGAAGACTCTTAGTTCCCACACTCCTAGGAAATTCTGGAGACTTCCATGACCCTATAGTCAAGCTCTGCAAGACAGTTTTTTTTTTAAATTTTTACTTATTATGGGGACATAGTAGTTGTATTTTTATAGGGTACGTGTGATGTTTTGATATGAGCATTCAATGTGAATTAATCAAATCAGGGTAATTGAAGTATCCATCACCTCAGGCGTTTGTCATTTCTTTGTTAGGAACATTCTGATTCCACTCTCTGAGTTATTTTGAAGTGTACCCTAACTTATTGTTAATTATAGTCACTTTGTTGTATTATCAAATATTGTTCATTCTAACTATATTTTTAACCCATTAACCACCCATTAACCATCCCCCCTTCCCTGCTACCCTTCCCAGCTTCTGGTAACCTTCATTCTACTCTCTGTCTCCATGAGATCAATTGTTTTTAATGTTTAGCTCCCACTTAAGAGTGAGAACATGCGAGATTTGTCTTTCTCTGCTTGGCTTATTTCACTTAACATAATATTCTCCAATTCCATCCATGTTGTTGAAAATGGCAAAATTTCATTCTTTTTGTGGCTATATAATATTCCATCGTCACTTCCCTGCTCTCAGTATGTACCACAATTTCTTTATCTATTGATGGACTATCAATAGTCTATCTGTTGATGGACACTTAAGTTGATTCCAAATCTTGGCTATTGTGAATAGTGCTGCAATAAATATGGGAGTGCAGGTATCTTTTCAATATATTGATTTTCCCTCCTTTGGATATAGACCCAGCAGTGGGATTGCTGAGTCATGTGGTAGTTCTATTTTCAGTTTCTTGAGGAACCTCTCTACTTTTTTCCAAAGTGGTTGCACCAACTGACATTCCCACCAACAGTGTATGAGGATTTCCCCTTCTCCACATCCTGGCCAGAATTTGTTATTACCTGTCTTTTTGATAAAAGCCATTTTAACTGGAGTAGAATGATATCTCATTGCGGTTTTGTATTGCATTTCTCTGATGACTAATGATGTTGAGCATTTTCTCATGTACTTGTTAGCCATTTGTGAGTCTTCTTTTGCGAAATATCTATTCAGATCCTTTGCCCACTTTTTAATCAGAGTATTTGATTTTTTTCTGTTGAGCTGTTGAAGCTCCTATGTATTCTAGTGATTAGTCCCTTATCAGATGGGTAGTTTGCAAATATTTTCTTTCATTCTGTGGGTTGTCTCTTCCCTTTGTTGATTGTTTCCTTAGCCGTGCAGAAGCTTTTTAGCTTGATGTGATCCCATTTGTCCAATTTTGCTTTGGGGTATTACTGAAAAAGTCCTTGCCCAGACCAATTTCCTGAAGCATTTCCCCAGTGTTTTCTTTTAGTAGCTTCATGGTTTCAGGTCTTAGATTTAAGTCTTTAATCCACTTTGATTTGATTTTTGTATATGGTGAGAGATAAGGGTCTAGTTTCATTCTTCTGCATATGGATATCCAGTTTTCCCACCACCATTTACTGAAGAGACCGTCCTTTCCCCACTGTACATTCTTGGCATCTTTGCCAAAGATTAAATTCACTATAGATGGGTAGACTTATTTCTGGATTCTCTATTCTATTTCATTGGTCTACGTATCTGTTTTTATGCTAATATCATGCTGTTTGGGTTGCTACATCTCTGTAGTATAATTTGAAGTCAGGTAATGTGATTCCTCCAGTTTTGTTCTTTTGCTGAGGATGGTTTTGGCTATTCTGAGTCTTTTGTGGTTCCATGTAAATTTTAAGATTATTTTTTCTATTTCTGTGAAGAATGTCATTCATATTTTGATAGGGATTGCACTGAATCTGTAGATTGCTTTGGGTAGTATGGGCATTTTAACAATATTGATTCTTCTAATCCATGAGCATGGAATATCTTTCCATTTTTTTGGGTCCTCTTCAATTTCTTTCATAAATGTTTTATAATTTTCATTATGGAAAGGTTTCAATTCTTTGGTTAAGTTTATTCCTAGGTATTTTGTTTGTAGATATTGTAAAACTAATTACATTCTTGGTTTCTTCTTCAAATCATTTACTATTGGCATATAGAAATGCTACTGATTTTTGTATATTGATCTTGTATCTTGCAAATTTACTGAATTTGTTTATCTGTTCTAATAATTTTTTTGTGTGAAATCTTTAGGTCTCTCTAGATATAAGATTATGTCATTGGCAAACAAGGATAATTTGACTTCTTCTTTTCCAATTTGGATGCGCTTTATTTCTTTCTCTTGTTTGTTTGCTCTAGCTAGAACTTCCAGTACTACATTGAATAACAATGGTGAAAGTGGGCATCTTTCTCTTGTTTCAGATCTTAGAGGAAAGGCTTTCAGTTTTTCCCCATTCAGTATGATATTGGCTGTGGGTCTGTCATAAATGGCTTTTAACATGTTAAGGTAAATTCCTTCTAGATGCAGTTTTTTAGGAGTTTTTATTATGAAGGGATGTTGAATTTTATCGGATGCTTTTTCAGCATCAGTTGAAATGATCATATGGTTTTTGTCCTTTGTGCTGTTGATGTGATGAATCACATTGATTGATTTGCATATGTTGAACTACCCTTGCATCCCTGGGATGAATCCCACTTCATCATAATGAATGATCTGTTTAATATGTTGTTGAATTCAGCTTGTTAGCATTTTGTTGAGGATTTTTGCATCTATGTTCACCAGAGATATTGGCCTATAGTTGTTGTGTTTTTGTCTGATTTTGGTATCAAGGTAATACAGGCCTTGTAGAATGAGTTTGGGAGTATTCCCTCCTCCTCAATTTTTTGGAATAGTTTAAGTTGGATTGGTATTAATTCTTCTTTGAATGCTTGGTAGAATTCAGCAGTGAAGCCAATGGGTCCTGGGCTTTTGTTTGATGGGAGACTTTATTATTGCTTCTACCTCATTATTTGTTATTGGTTTATTCAGGTTTTGGATTTCTTTCCAGTTCAATCTTGGTAGGTTGTATGTGTCTAGGAATTTATCCATTTTTTCTAGGTTTTCCACTTATTGGCATATAGTTTCTCATAGTAGTCCCTAATGATCCTTTGGAGTCCTGTAATATCTGTTGTAATGTCTCCTTTTTCATCTCTAATTTTATTTATTTGGGTCTCCTTTCTTTTAGTTAGCCTAGCTAAAGGTGTGTCAATTTTGTTTAACTTTTCAAAAAACCAACTTTTTGTTTTGTTGATCTTTTATATTTTTTTGTTTCAATTTCACTTGTTTCTGCTCTGATTTTTATTATTTCATTTCTTCTACTACTTTGTGGTTTGGTTTGCTCTTGTTTTTCTAGTTCTTTGAGATATGCCATTAGGTTGTTTATTTGAAGCTTTTCTACTTTTTCGATGGAGGCATTTATTGCTACAAACTTTCCTCTTATTATTGCTTTTTCTGTATCTCATAGGTTTCAATGTGTTGTGTGTTCATTTTCGTTTTTTTTCAAGAAAGTTTTAAATTTCCTTCTTAATTCCTTCATTGACCCAGTGGTCATTCAGGAGCATATTGTTTAATTTCCATGTGTTTGTATATTTTCCAATGCTCCTCTTGTTATTGATTTCTAGTTTTATTCCATTGTGGTCAGAGAAAATACTTGGTATGACTTCAATTTGTTGAATTTTTAAGACCCGTTTTGTGGCCTAACATATGGTGTATTCTTAATCTTAAAAATGATTCATGACCTGAAGAGAAGAACATGTATTCTGCAACTGTTGGATGAAACATTCTGTAAATATCTATTAGGTCCATTTGGTCTACAGTGCAGGTTAAGTCCAATGTTTCTCTGTTGATTCTCTGTCTGGATGAACTGCCCAATGCTGAAAGTGGAGTGTTGAGATCTCTAATGATTATTGCATTGGGGTCTGTCTCTCTCTTTAGCTCTGATAATATTTGTTTTATATATGTGGGTGCTCCAGTGTTGCATGCATGTATATTTAGAATTGTTATACCCTCTTGCTGAACTAACCTCTTTGTCATTATATAATGATCTTTTTTTTACAGTTTTGCTTGAATATATCTGACCTCAGTTTCCACATTCATAAAATGGGACTAATAATAACCACATTGCATGGGTGTCCTGAGGATTAGTGGTGAGAGTCATAAAGCACTTAGTACACTACCTGGTTCATAATCAGTAGCAAATGTCATTATTATTAACTTGACTTTGATTGATCACTGGATTATTATTATTATGACCTGGTTGCTTGAATTTTTAAAATATTTGAGATGTAACCACTTGTAACAAAATGTCCTGAAGTCCAGGCTAAGTAAAAACTGTCTCAGTAAAAACTGCAACATTGGAGCATCCACATATATAAAACAAATATTATCAGAGCTAAAGAGAGAGACAGACCCCAATACGATAATCATTAGAGACCTCAACATTCCACTTTCAGCATTGGGCAGTTCATCCAGACAGAGAATCAACAGAGAAACATTGGACTTAACCTGCACTGTAGACCAAATGGACCTAATAGATATTTACAGAATGTAAATTCACTTGGCCCTGAACCAAGTGAATCTGGTTCCCAAGTCCAGATTCCTGTGGCACACTTCTCAAAGTTCTTCTAAGTTCCCCTGTATCCCAATCTGAGCAAGTTAGAGATACAAGGGAACTTTGAAGTAAGATTAAAGGCTCTTGGAAACTTTTGGAGTACAAAAAGTCTCTTGTAAACTATGGAGGCCCAAAGTAATTAGGAGATTGAGTACCCCAAGAATTGTGGTCCCAGAATTCCATAGAATTTCATAACCTTTCTTGTAAACCCTATGTAAACATTCCTATGCAAAGATTCCTCTGGTAAATTCTCTAATCCTAAATTTATGACTTACCTGCTATATATCCAATGTGACCGTGACTTTTTCAGCTCAATTTTGTTTACCTTCCAAGTTTTAGCTTTTGAATTTTATCTTTCAGTCAGTTCTTATGGAGAATAGACTGGAAACATTAAAACTTATTCAAATATTAAACCTCACTTGATACACTTTTTTTTGTAAAATTTTGTTTTTTAAATTAATATGCTGTTAAGTTTTGCCAAGCCCTTAAGAGAGAGATATCAATTGAGTATTTTGGTATTTGTGCTGGCACCGTCCATGTGGTACTCTTTTGCCTTTTTTCTTAAGTAAATAAGTTTTATTGCTAAAATAAAGCTTGGTTTCTTTGGCTTGGAAACTGAGACTCAGAATGCCTGTCCTTGTCCACACCTGCTTACCTTTATCTGATAGTGCCAACAAAACACGCTGGGTTTTTTCAGCATTTACTGCTGAAACAATGGTTCTTACTTAAAAGCCCAAGACTCTGGTATCATTATATTAAGAAATGATGATCTGTAATGATTAAACAGCTGTTGCAGAAGAGCCCAGCATTTACCCAAGTAAATGAAAACCCTCTGGAATTCGAGAGCCAATATGCAGGCTGGATTGCAATTCCCCTTGAGTCCCTTCACTGGGTACATTTGTGCTGTGTACAAACTATACAACCACATGAGACAACTCTGTGGACAATGTGATTTGGGGTCAGATGATAATTTCCCCATGTGCAGGCACAACAGGTTTTACTTAACTTTTTTTCCTCAAAATACCCAGAAACCACAGTCATCCATATTTATATTTTATATGCTCTCAACTCTTCTTGCCAAACCTTGACCTTCTATTGCAATTTTTTTTACATTTCTTTGGCCCTTCTGTCATTTATATTTAATTGTTATGTTTTCCGTGAACTACACCAAGTCTTTGTAGAATAAACAGAATATAAGTACAAAAGTACACACACCTCTCTAAAATCAGCTGTGTCTGGAAAAGCAGTTTGCACTTAAGAAACATGCAATGCATTTTTTTATAAATTGTACTGAACTGAATTAACCTAACCTATTTTTATATCCTCCAAAATAAGGTGGATAGGAATACTTTCAGCCCTTGTCACTAGGTTTGAATGTCCTGTCTGTGTCAAATTCCTACTCTTGGTTTGATCATAATACTTATTGTATTTTTTTTCACAGCTTGGTCTGCCAAAGGTGGGGCTTGTGGATGATTGAGAAGTTTGAAAGGCTGTGAGTCATGTTGCTGAAGGCAGAACTTTTGAGGCAGAGTATTTATGTGAAGGCACACAATGCTTATTACGTCGGTCATTTACAGCAGAAGGAACTGAGTAGCAGTCAGAAAAGGTCCCTGGTTACAGAAACACAGAACCAAGAGAAAGACAGCATGGGCACTGCTGGAAAAGTAAGCTGAACATTTCTGTCGCGTGATCGTCACGATCTAATAATGTCAGGTTGATTCTTAGAACTTTGGATCCATTAAAATAACTAACTATTTGAGGATATTTCCTGAGGAATGACATGGCTATTAAGCAGGAGACACTGTGTGGAGCATTTCAGAGAATCCCAGTAGAGGCAGGATTAAGTTGAACGCAGCCTAAGACACTGGAGGAAAATAGAGAAGCGTGCTTTCTATTGGCATTATGAGCAATTCACATTCAGGAGAGCTGGCCATTTGCTCTGGTAAGCAGGATGGTTCCATACAGAGACTTCAGTCGTCTCAGTAGCATGTGCTGCGTTCACCTCCGTAGTTCAATGGGAAGACCAGGGTCATGCCCAGCTGTTGGCAAAATGTTTCCTTCTGTTGACAGTGAAAAATGCTAATTCTGGATTGCAAAGTGGACACAAAAATGTCATGCTTTAAAAATTTCTTAAGGATATAGTTTCTATCAAAATGTAAGTTTGAACATTTTTTTAAAACAAGACTATACTGTAGATAAAATATGTTATTCTTTCAAAAATAATAGTCAGCAAAGTTGATATTAACTTTAGAAATAACTTTCACATTTTTTTCATTTGCAAGTAAGCCAATGTATTTCCTCATTTTACATGGGTACACAATTGCTTAAAATGTTAGATGTTTTTGTTTGTTGCTGTTGTTCTTATTTAAACAACTTTGCATTTAGCCTACCTTAAGGTTTTGGGAAAATAAAGATGACATTTGAAGTCCGGGTAATGTAACAAATCAGGAGGCCTTAGAGTTTCAGATAATTTTTCCTAGAATTGAGTAAAACCAGAATAAAAGCATCCTAGCTTGAGTCAGAAATTGAGCAAAACCAGATTATTTGGGGGAATTTATTTTACACTATAGAAACTAGCAACTCTACTCATGGTTATTAATGAATCTTAGGGTTGGAAGGAATCTGAAAAATTTGCAGATTCATTCAACCAACAGATGCTTCGGGTCTAGTTGTGCTGTGGATATCCAGCCACAGGTAGAACATTTCCAAGGATGAAGAACTCAGTTGCGTCAAGGAAGCACTTTTCAATTATAGTCAGTGATTCAGTGTATGATATATAAAGAGCATACAAGGTGTATAATTCTGATCTAGTGATAGTAGCGTGGCTACATGAGGGTTATGTGTTCCCCAAGTTGCTCTAAGTGCTTCAATGTAGCTCATGAAAGGAGGGGTTCCCTTTACATTGGGGATTACATTCTTCTTCTCTGTATAATAAATCTTTTCTTTTTCATTGAAAAAGCAAATGATAATTGTATTAGTTTCGCAGGGCTGCCATTTCAAAGCACCACAGACTAGGTGGCTTAAGAGAAATTTATTTTCTCCCAGACCTGGAGGCTAGAATGCTGACATCAAGGTGTCAGCAGGGTCGGTTTCTTCTGAGGCCTCTCTCTGGCTTGCAGATGGCTCTCTTCTCCCTGTGTCTTCACTTGTCCTTGCCTTTCTGTGTGTCTGTGTTCTAATCTCCTCTTCTTGTGAAGACACCAGTCATGTTGGATTAAGTTCCACCCTAATGAGCTAATTTTAAATTAATTATCTCTTGAAAGACTTTAGCTCCAAATAGTCACCTTCTGAAGTACTAAGGGTTAGGACTTCAGCATGTGAATTTGAGGGGGCAGGGATACAATTCAGCCCATAACAAAGACTATTCTAGAACATTTGGAAAATCAGAAAACATGAGGGAAAACATTAACAATAATCTTACATACCTAACCTACCACTGATTGCATTTTTGCATGTATTTCCCTCTATGCATTTCTCCATCCACCTTTTATGTAGCTGTACTCACACAATATATATTTGATCCTGTTTTCCAACTTAAGTATTTCCTCAGTGCATTACAAACAACCTACAAACATTTTTAATGGCTAATTCTAATTTCTATATTTGCCACAATTTATTGCATCACTTCTCTATTATTATTTACATATTTTCTTTTATAAATAGTGCTGTGATGACCTCTAAAATATGTTAATATTTTATTTATTAATATTAATTAAATTAATTAATTATAAATGTTAATTTTATTAATATTAATAATATATGTTAATATTTTTCTTAGGTTAGCATTTTCTCAAGATAGATTTTTTTAAATAGAATTATAGGGTAAAAATGTCACAACATGCTTGTGTCTTGATGTATCCTGCAAATTAGTTTCCAAAGAGGTTGACGTGAATGAGATGGCCCATTTTACCACCCCTCTGATGATACTATGTGTTCTTATTAAGTAGAAAGTCATTATTGACTTGAGAGGCAGAGAACTGCATCTCATTATCTTTATTTAAAAAAAAAAAGACTTTTTATGACTATGGAGAACAAATACTTCACATCCTATCCATTAACTTTCTATGCTTTCCTCCCTGTGTCCTGCATGGGGCTCTCCCGGGCTGTGTGTGGGAGGGGCAGGAGTGGTAGGGATGGAAGTCTTAGAGCTTTCCTTATAAATTTGATTAAGCATGTGTATATCAAACATGGTCATTTTTATCATTATTGCTGTAAGTGTTTTTCCCTGGGGAGTACTGGATTTCAATTTGGAAAATTCACGTATTGTTTTTCAACACACAAAATTTGCATTCTTAGAAGCTGCTTTCTTTGTGACTTTTTTCTGTCCTACTAAGCTTAGAAGCTCCTCCATAGCCCCCATGATGATACTGACATTTTCACTGATTGATAAAATAGTTCGATTTTAAAAGCAAACCTTAACCATGATTCCACCTGGAATTTGGTTCAGAACGTGGTGTGAAGTTTCTAACTCCAACATTGGATAAAATCACACTGTGATTCATATCATTTTCCTTCAAAAAGCAGAGGGTGAATATTAAGTTGAGTTCCTGGGTGGCTTTGAGCCACCCATCTGTTTCCAACATATCATTTCTCACATTTAGTCTCTTTGCAAAAGTCATTTAACCACCTAAAGGAATCTCTAGGAATGTTGCATTCATTGACAAGATGAGGGATACTTCATTTTGTATCTAAACAAATTAACTAAAATATTTTATAGGAGTTATAGACAGATTTGGGAGTAAGAAAAGGGAAAGAATTTCTCTGTGTCTCTCTGTGTCAGAAGTCAATAATCTTAGCAATACCATTTAACAGATTAACTCTAGCAAAACCAGTTGAGGCACTGGAGACCAGTCACTCCACTCTTAAATTCATTTCTATGAGATGAGAAGCTTTAACCTGCCATCCTGTCAAGACCTGCCGGATGCGAAAACTGGGTCAGCTGCAAAAAAGATGCCAAGATGCAAAGACACAGATCCCGTCACCAGGGGCTACAGTGACAGTCCATACACTGCGTGACATTCATGGTTCCCTTCTTCTTTTACCACGCTGATTGTCCCATTCCTTCGCCATTGCCACGTGACTATATCCAGCAATTAAATACTGGTTTAAATTCTTACAAACACAAACCAGCAGCATTTTCTGTTTTACAAATTGGTCATCTCTGAATAAATGATACACAGATGAGAGTTCTGTTAGTCTGTTGCATTTGAAATTGCAGCATAAGAATCTAGTTTTTTGGAATACTATGTGAACATCAGCAAAAAGAAAAAACATCAGTGGGCTGGGAGAAGAGCATCTCAGATCTAGTCCAGCCCTGCATCCCACGTGCTCTGTGACCATGAGAAGTCATTAGGCTCTCTGGGCTGCATTTCTCATACATCAAACAAAGGGACACACGGGATGATCTATAAGGCCTTACAATGCTAGTATTTGATGAAAACCATTCTGGGAAAATTAGAATATTATTGCACTCGTCTGCCCAACTTAATATTGTACGAGGAGCATATATATAAAGACATAGTTAGGACCCATTATAACACTTGCCATTTTCTTAGGTTATTAAATGCAAAGCAGCTGTGCTATGGGAACAGAAGAAGCCCTTCTCCATTGAGGAAATAGAAGTTGCCCCACCAAAGGCCAAAGAAGTTCGCATTAAGGTAAGAAAGAGCCTTGGAGTACATGAGCCTAAAATGTTATCCCACCTGTATCGAGTATATCGCTGTTGAGAGGTTGAATTCTTAAATAAGGAGACGTTTCTGAAGTTTGGGATATTAACTCCCTTACTGGTTCTTGTATATTCTCAAGGATCTGGTCACACCGGACGTGACATTAATGAGTTCATTGTCCATTAAAAAACCAACAGTGCTACGTACAACCAACACTCCATTTTAAGTGTACAATTAAATGATTTTCAGTGTATTTACCAAGATGTACAGTTAATCACATGAATCAATTTTTGAGGAATTCCTTTCCCCTATTGAGACCCCTAGTTCCGCTCCCCAACTACTTTAGGCATTTCCATCTTTAAAAATATGTATTCATGTGTTTTCACATGGCTGTCATCCAGGCATGTGGATTGTTTTATGTTTTTTTTTACTTGCCACTACTTTCTATACATGTTTCCATATGATGACATAGATTACTTATTTGCCATTTGTTGACTAGCATTCTGTCATATTATGATAAATTTAGTGTGTGTATCTCTTCCTATTTTTGTTGAGAATTTGGATTGTTTCTAATTATTAATACTACTTACCCCAATAAATATTGAGCAAATAATGAAAAAAAAAAAAGAATCAATGAATCAATGAAGGCAGTAATCATAGCTACTTCCACCCCAGGTTTCTATCTAGCGTCCTCTTTTCTGCTCAGATATTGAGGGTGTTTTGCTTTGCTGTAATTCTACAGCAGCAACGAGATTCACCAAAGTCAATAACATGGAAAAATTGTTATCTTCCAAGCATTTCTGCTGGAATGCATAGCAAATAAAGAATGTATGATATAAAAAAATTGAAGCCAGTTTTAGAAAATTGAAATGGAATCTGTAATGCAGAAAATTGAAAAGTAAATTTATAATTGTCACAAAACTTCCAACAGTGCAGCAAAGCATATGCCCTGAAAGAAAGAAACAAAGCTTTTTCTGTAATTGAAGGAAGGATTGCAAGCCAGGGCACAAAAATGGATCCTTATACAGCAGAAAGAGGAATATTGGTGGAACTATATAGTCTTTTGGGGCACATCCACACACGGTTATCAAAGTTATCAGCAATGTTATCACCTTAGAAAATGTGAGATCCATATCTACATATACACATTCATTTCAAAACTCTATGTAAATCTTCCAAGAGCCAGCACAAAAGTCAGGATTAGAAAACTGTTAATATTAAGAAACATTTACTGAGAATCTGCTAGTATAAAGCACTCAGGAATATCAGTGGTAGAAGATATCTGCATTAGTATAAAAGCAGCCATATTCATGAGTACTTCTTTATGTTCCATTTAAATCACTTTTGAAATTACATTTTGTTGGAGAAAACGATCTCCTCGCCACCACTGATGCGTTTTCACAGGAATCCAGCTCTTATCAGTCAAAGGATATTCCTTGTTAAATAAAAAATAATTAGTTTCTTTTCTAAAATGGATGCAACAATTCAAAAGAATAGTAGCCATCATCTTTTGGTGGAAAAATGAATTAGGAAAAGTAAAGTCTCTCAGAACTTTCGACACAGATATTATGAATGTGGTGGGCTTTAGTGAGAGGTTAGAGTTGAAAAGGGAGATGAAATTGACCTCAGTTTGCCAGAAAGAAGAAATCAGAGCACTGAGTGTTTCCATATTCCAAAAGAGAACAATTATGAAGGCAATAAATTATGGTACATGCATAGCTCTACTGCAATCACATAAAAGCTTAAAAAAATTACCAAATTAGAGCAAGTTCATGTTTCATCCAGTACAGCATTCAGTCTCTAAAAGCGGTAGCTAGTAAGTGCATACTTGTTGAGCTGAAAAGAGAGTAAACCTCCATCCCTAAAGTTATGTATTGTATATTTATATTTATCTCAAGTAGTGCAAAATGGTCCTATGCTAATGTTAATCTTCCCCAAAGCAGGGTTTTGTGTCACAGCAAACATTTTTGTAAGGGAAACTATTTGTAAATCTGTTAATAGTAGATCCAGTGTAGGAAATCTACAAACCAAAGGCCAAAATAAACTATATTTTTTTCATGCTGTGGGTATGTTGTAAAGGTATGGAAAAGGAAAGAAGGGAAGAAAGACGAGGAAATGGAAGTGAGGAAGGAGGGGACAATAAGGGGCATTTATGAGTTTTCTAGTGCTCCCTGAATTTCTAAATTAAATTCACAAATAAATTTTTTCAAAATAAAGAAATATCAACCAAAATAATTGTTAACAAAAGTGAAATAGTTCCTCTTAAATAGTCAGCCTATTATTTTTTCTAAGCTTAATTCTACCACTCAGAAGTATAGCTGTAGAAGACATAAACTCGAAATGAAATAATGCCTTTATTAGATGTACAAAGGTGAAGCACATTAGAGCAAGAACGGATGACATTGCTGAAAGAAGTAACTTTGAAGTGATAAGGAAAAATGAACAGGGGAGGAGAAGAAAAGAATTGGAAGAAATGGAGGAGGAAGAACATTATTTCGTGTAAATTAAAATTAACTGTAAAAGGATGACAGTAGCTCTGATCTTGTCAGGCTGAGGTATTTTTGTGGCAGTCAGTAATATGAAAATTATAAGCAATTTTCATCCACAGGTCTGCAAGCACGCACATTATTCC
The DNA here is from genome assembly GCA_963574885.1 of Lepilemur ruficaudatus. Taxonomy (NCBI): domain Eukaryota; kingdom Metazoa; phylum Chordata; class Mammalia; order Primates; family Lepilemuridae; genus Lepilemur; species Lepilemur ruficaudatus. The sequence continues at coordinate 14,467 of CAUYRT010074919.1, forward strand.
TCTCTTATGATTGTTAATCAGAGGTTTTTCACGGAGAAAAATAAATTCTAAAATATCGGTTTCATGAATCTCTGCCAAAATCAGGAGCAGTCAGTCCCTGCCAATGACAGACAGTCAGACAGTCCCCTGTGAGCCACAGGCAAAATTATGCAATGACTGTTTTGTCATTGATGACACCCCCATTTGATAATACTGTTCCTGGAGCCCCTCTTTCAGACAGGATGCAGATCGTTCCCTTTTCCAGGTTGTCTCTCTGATTTAGTTACTATCCCCTGTCCCCTGCTCTGCCCAGGGTACCGTCCCTGCCTCTCCATGTCCCATGCTGTTGCCTCTCGCCCCAGGTTGTCAATGCCATGCCAAGATCCCTTCCCCACCCTCCAACTCTCCTTCTCTAGGTCCACACACACAACGGTCTGTGTCCATCTCCTCTATTAATCATGGACACACAGTGCTTGCTATGTAATAGGCATGTTTACATATATTAATATATTGGGAATATTTTAGCTTCAAAACCATCCTAAGCAATTAGTACTATTCTGACTCTCATTTTATCAGTGAAGAACCTGAGCACAGAGAGAATAAGTGACTTGCTGAGTCACACAATTAGGAAAGGATCTGAATTCAGGAACATCTGGTCTCAGGGTCCTCTCTCTTAACAACATTCTATTAATCTGGTTTTTTGTTGTTGTTTTTTTTCCGAAATATTCATTGACTCGACAAGCATTTATTTTAACATTACTGGGTGCCAGTTACTGTGCTAGGAGCTGGGGGGGGGGGAGGTATATCAATGAACAAAAGATATACAACACATTTTCGTAGGTAACTGGCAGTCAGTATGAAGGAATAAACAAAGAAATAATACATTAGCACTGCTGAGGAAGTGCTCTGAAGGTAAAAATTAAATCTGATGAGAAGGAATATAAAAATAATAGAAAAGATGCTCATGTATGGCCAAGACCTGGGGGCTGAGAAGGAGACAGCCATGCAGTGAACAGGAGGGCTGAGCAACCAGGGAAAAGGAAGAGCATGGGCACAGGTCCTGAGGCAGAAAAAAAAATCTTCCCATGTCTGAGAATTTAAAGAAAGGCTGTGTGGCTACAGCGAGGTAAAGGAGAAGACAAATAGGATTATATTAGAAAAAAAGTAAATCAGGCCATGCAAAACACTTCAGTCTATGTAAATTTTCATTTTGTACACAGTACAATGGAAAGCCCTTAATAGAATTCTAAGCTACAGAGTGATGTGATCAGACTCACACTTTTAAAAACCTCCTCTTGTCTACTCTGTGGAAAATGGATTGGAGGAGTCGGAGTAAAGAAGGAGAGACACAGAAGGCTGTTGAAATAGAATCATCTAGAAATGGTGATGGCCAGGTGTTCATGCAGAGATGGTGACCAACGATCATATTCAGGATGTGTTTTAGAAGCTGAGCGACAGCCTTGGTTTTGGAGTAGATGCAGGGATGCGTGAAAGGCAGAAAGCGGTGATGACTCCCGTGGTGGATGGGGGCTGCTTTCTGAGATGGGAAAGACTGGAAGAGACACACTTAAAATCAAGAGCTCAGTTTTGAATGTGTCATATATACTTGGATTTGAGTCTCCATCCTTGTGTATAATCAAAATATGACTTGACTAACCCCAGAATGGGAGGCATTAACAGAGCTCCCAGAAACATTGTAGAATCTGAGTGAAAAGGAAACATATTGTCTTCCTAAGTGGAGACTCTGGAAGAGGGAGTAAGTCCTAGAATTCCCAGCCTTACACAGGCCCCCATCCAGGTGTTGCTGTGACAGATCAAAGTTTGTTTCTGTACCAGAGAGAGCCTGAGTCGGCCAAACCAAGACATCCTTTGCCCAGCCAGTAACGGCATGGAGAAGCCTAATCTCCCTGATCTCCCTGGCCTCTAGAATAGTGCAGAACTTAGCTGATGGGGGATCCCTGAAGGGTCTTGCGATCATAACAAAGGATTTCCTCCCTGACTGCGTGCAGCAGAGAGCTTTGCAGCTAGTCACCTGACAGTAACACAGATACCTCCAATGATGGCAGCAGGGAGTGACACCAAACGCCAAAGACTAGACAGGATGAGTGACAACCCAGTTCATGGATGACCCTCTGGAGAAAAGATAGCTTGAACCAGATACCAGAACACAGGTGCTACTTAGAGGAGAAGACAGGGGAGGAGATAAATTCAGAATGAACTCAGTTGACATCTAAAACAATAGAATGAAGGCGGTTAGGTTTATCAAGAAACTATTATAGTTATGTGTTTTGGAAAATGTGGACTGGTGAGTCTTGAAAAGCAGTTATATTTATTCAAACACCTAAGTAAATTTACTTGTAAATTTGTGCTGACTACAACAATAAGGATTCATTGGCCATTATCCTTCAAACCCTTTCACAATCTTCTGGGAGTTTCTGTGAAGCCTTTCACATGGGTTCATAAATGACTCTACCACAGTTTATTCAAGGACTATCCCTAGCTTCATTAATAGGGTTGGATCCTCTAAGAAGGGATCGCAAAGCAGGGCTGCTTGGACCTTGATATCATGCAATGGCTTGGGTCCAGTAGCTTTTCACTTTGTACTAAAAGAACCTCCCCTCTGTCAAACACACCTACAGCCACCATAGGACTCAGATGTATGTCTACAGGACTTATGCTGAGACACAAATGTGAGAAACAGAAAATATGCTCCCGTACTCAAACAGTAGGTCTTCATTACTAGATCAAAGTCAAATTTCCTTAAGAATAAATTCTCTCACAAAGAAGACCCTTGGTTCGCTTAGAAAGAAACTGCTAGCAGGCCCTCAGAATATCAGTTATACTCATTTGTCTAAATCTCTCTTTGACACAAGCTAGGACCCCACCTACCCAAATTAACTGACATGAGTCTTAGAAATTTTAGGCCAGGTGGGAAGGAGATCAGCACCTGGTTAAGCCATTTGAAAAAGAATTTTGGTGCAACCAAATTCTTATGGTAACCCTCCCCATCACAGAGTTTGCAAGTGTCAGCAGAGCCATTTTGAAAATAAACTTTGCCAGTAATGACATGCTCTGCAAACTTGTCTATCAACTGACTCTTGAATAAACAGATGGGATCTGTTCTTGGGTTCTCCTCTTCCTCCTCCTTTTTTTCCTCCTTTTTGCCTCTAACTCTTTAGGATAGAATTTAGGTGGTGGCTTAAATAACACTTTTGCATCCATTCATTTACTCAAAAAATATTTACGGAGAGCTATTAAGTGTCAAAGCCTATATTCCTAGGTTGCTGGCAAAACATTAGGAAAAAAGACAGAGACAAAGAAGAGCATTGAGCTGACATTCTAAAGGGGTCAGAGGGGAGATAGAAAATGAAAAAATAAATAATCATGTGCTCTGGTTAAAATAACATAGAGTGATCTGATGGAGAACAAATAGGGAAGTATATAGTACTTTCTGTAGTCTTAGCAGAATCTAACTATAAAATTCGAATTATTATGCCTCCAGAATTAGTCAATTATTTGCATCATTCTACTTTTTGCAACCTGAGGTGGTTTGATCCATGTGGAATTGTAATATCACTAACAGTTATTCATTTTTAACTCTACTTAAACTCATCTCTGCCATGAGACAAATTTGACAGTATGGTGTATGGAATAGTACAATGGGTTATAAAGGGTACAAGGCTTCAAAGTCAGGGTCATGAGGGCTCCAATCCCTGATCTGCATCTTGCTATCTTCATGTTCTTGGGCAAGTCACTTGACTTCATGAACCTCATCTTACCCCATCTGTGAAATGAGGATAGGAACACTTAACTCAAAATTTTGTTGTACAGATCAAAATGATAATAAAGTTAAATAATATATGTTTACTTTCTTTGATTTAGGAGTCTCAACTCACTGAGCTACAAACCTGGAATTGTACTGCCATTTTCCCAGATAATACCTATCTAAAGTCTCCTTTAATCCTCTTTCCACTTGATACAAGTTCCTTACAGATTTCAGCCCATGCTTATTAATTCAGGTTTCATTAAGATTGCCTCATGGTATATTCAGATTTCTCCCTCTTCCACAAAAGCAGGGCACAGTACTGGCTGAAAATGTCTGTGGTAGGAAGGAAGGGGTGTGGTCTCCAGAGAATGCCCTGCATCTAAGCTTCATTGTCAGTGACAGGAGACAGGGAGACATCTGGTCACTTGAGGGATAGCAATGCCTGGTGAGATGCCCACCATTCTCTTTCTTTTAACTGTCGCTGTTTCTCTGTTGAACACTGACTACTTGTCAATTTCACCTTTGAAAGTGATATCCACGTGTTGGCTCTTTGCCGGTTCTTGGAAGGGCATTTTCAGCCTGCCCCTTCATGGTCTCTTGGCTAGGAGGTCAGGATGAAGCTAACGCTATTCTTTCTTGTCTTAAAACCAGTCACAGCAGCAGGGTGCTTGCAACACTCCCTAAATCACAGCCATAATTAGCGGTGTTTTTCCAACTCATAGGAAACTCACATACCCCTACTAAACACAGGGCAAAGGGCTGAGCCCGTCATTCCACTCATAGCTCTGTCATCTTTCTCCTGCCCTTTTATCCAAGCCCAGAAATATCAGACAGTATGTCAGCTCATGGTTCAGAAAGAAGGTCTTCAGTTGTAGACCTTTTGGAGAATAAAGAATTCAGGCATTCACTACCAACATCGACTGCAATGAATTGAATATCTGTGTCCCCCAAAATTCATATGTTGAAATCCCAACCCCCAGTATATGATATTAGGAGGTGGGATCTTTGAGGTATTAAGATCATGAGAGTGGAGCCTTCAGGCATGGGATTAATGCCATTATCAAAAGAACCCCAGAAAGCTTTTTCATCCTCTTTCCATCATGTGCAGGCACAGTAAGTCAGCAGTCTACAGCCCAGAAGAAGGTCCTCACCAAACCCAACCAGGCTGGCACCCCGATCTCAGACTTCTGGCCTCCAGAACTGTGAGAAATAGATTTCTGTGTTTTATAAGCCACCCAGTCTATGGTAGTTTGTTATAGCAGGCCAAGCTGACTCAGACACACACCCAACATACCAATGTCAAAGACTCCCTTTGAGGCTTTGGAGACATCTTATCACTCTTAAGATTAACATCAAAATCCTTAGAGGTACCCAAGCACTGCAGAATCTGACCCAGACCAGCATTCCAGCTCTCCCAGGCCTTTCCCACTCCTGCTATCTCTATTCCCAACCCACTATCTTCTTTAAGATCAAACATGCCAGGCTACTCCTCAGCTCAGTATAAAGACAAACAAAGAGCACCCAAGATGGAGTTCTGAGGAACACCAGTATTTTATGGTGGGTTGAAAGGAGAAGATGACAAAGGAAAGAAAGGAGAAATATCCAGTTAGGTAAGAAGAAAAACAGAAAATATGTTACAGCAGAAGCAAAGTAAGGAACATATTTCAAAGTAAAATAACAGGTTCTCTGGATTAAATGCTACTAAAATGAAATCCAAGAATTGGTTTTTAAATTTGCTCAGCTAGAAGAGACTAGAAGCCTTGAAATAAATGTTCTGGTAGAGTTGTGAGGACAGAGATAGATTGAAATACCAGAAAGGTGGATGGGAGAGGAAGAATGAGATGATCTTTAAGATAATTATACTTGATAGTAGGAATAACATTTATCAGCACTTAAATTATTTTAATTTGAAGTAGACTTACTGTTTGCCAGGCACTACGCTAAGCACTTTGCAGGCATTTTTTTCTCATTAAATCCTCACAATAACACTATTAGGTAAGGAAACTGAAATTCAGAGGGATTAAGTAAATTGCTCAAAGATAGCTAAAACTGAAAAATGATCCCTAAATATATCCAGGCCCTAATCCCTGGAACCTGTAGTGTTACTTTATTTGGCAAAAGGGACTTTACAGATGTGACTAAAGATCTTGAAATGGAGATATCAACCTGGGTTATTGGGATGGGCCCTAAACATGGTCAAAGTATTCCAAGAGGAAGATAGAGGGAGATTTGATACAGAAGAGCGAAGACAATGTCTTGACCTCAGCAGAGAGATTTAAGGACACTATACTGCTAGCTTCCAAGGGAGGGGTGGAGAGCCCAACAGTGCAAGGAATGTGGTTTCATAAACTGAAAAAGGCAAGGAGACAGGTTCTGCTAGAGCCTTCCGAGGGAACACAGCTCTGAGATTAAGACACTTTAATTTCATCCCAGGAAACTGGTTTCAGACTTCCAACATCCAGAACTATAAGAGAATTAATGTGGGTTATTTAAGCCACCAAATTTGTAGTAATTTGTTATAGAAGCCACTGAAAACTAACACAGAAGTAGTCTTGATTCTATCTTTAATACAATTCTATAATAAGTTGAGGTGTCACACATATGGAAGAAAAACACAGAAAGGGCAGGAGGGAGAAGAAAGGAAGAGAAGAGAAAAGAGAATGAAAGGGGGGGAAGTGAAACGAAAAAAGTAGGGGCAGTTGAAAGGGGGGGAGAAGAGAGTAAGACCCTAAATATTCTTAAAGTCCATGGCAACTTCATCTCAAGGACTATTATTCCCACATGAGTCAGTGAGTTGGCATTGGCCCACAGCTGCAAGTTAGCTCTAGGGAGTAAAATTACGGCACAGAATAACCTATAAATACTGTGGTGTCACAGCGAGAGAGAAAACAGATTGATGTAGTCCTAGTTTGGAGGTCAATTGGCTCAGTAACTGTTGGAGGCAGCCAATAGCTAAAGACACAAATATTAAATGGTTAGAGATAAAGTTCAAAAAAGAACAACTTGATTCATTTTGCAACACCAACTCAAGTGAAGCCTTAATTTGCTTTTTAAGATATATCTTTTAAGGTGTTTAAAATTTTATGTCATTATCTTGCTATTACTAATGGCTATCATTTGCTATTGTGAAATCATGTTGAGATTTTTTCACTTAAATGCTATAACTAATCTATTTTCAAGAAGCACTTCATAACTGCATTATCATTTAGTTGTCTTTAATTTCATGTTTAAACAATGCTCTGGTATATGTTAATCAATGACCACATCGTATAAGACTTACCTATATCCAATATTTAATAAAAGAAAAGGAAATTTAGCAGGAAAATGAGCAATTTGTGTGTCTAACATCACCATTTAAATAACCTGAAATGCATGGCAACATCTGTCCCTTGGGTTCAATGATAGATTAAGAGTAGTTATAAAGACTGAATTCTTAACTCTAACTTGCTGTGCTCCCATAGGATTCTTTTCCTAAAGTTAGTGCTACATCATCTTTCCTAAGAAAATTAGATAGTGCATTTTGAAATTCTCTGAGGTTAGGAAGAGCTTAGAGGAGAAACATTTAGAGTCCATATACAGATTCTGAATACACCTCGTATGATGATTTTCCTAATTTTCTAACAAATATTCCTTATGTTGTGGAGTTACAACATAAGGAAGCTACATTTTAAAGAAGTATGAATTAGTAAAGATAAAGGGTAAGGTGCATTTGTAGAAAGAAACCCATTTAATTCAGTCTCTTCCTTTCAAAAAACAGCAATGGAAATAGCAATCAACACAACATATGGAGTATCTGTTTTTCAATAAAAATGCCAGGTAAAAAAGTCTTATTTAAATCCACACAGACAGCATTATCCTCCCCTTCTAAAGATTGTTTTTCCCCTAGCACAAAAGGGCAAGCATATTGCTGCTTTTTTCACCCAAAGGCCCGAGTAACAGCGACATCTAGTGGTCTATGTTGGTATAGGACAGCGAAACTCAAACGCTCAATGAGAGCCCAAAGCAAAACCCTGGAATGATGCTGCTACATTTAGTTTCCTGGTTTGTGTGGTAACAAAATTGTATTCTAATGGAATAGTGAGTCCTGTCTACCAGAGAATGATATTGTTCTGGGTCAACATTTGGGACCTGGAAAAGTCACCTAGCATTCGTTGCTGGGGAAATGGGGAAGGCCATAGTCAAATCCCACCACCTCGGTTTTGGAATTGGAAATGTGGCGATATTGCTGGGCTTGAAATTTAAAAAGAGCATCACCAATCTGCTACAAGAGATTTTGCTTCTCAGAAAAGAGAAAGGCAGCTGAATAGGCTTCTAAATGCCATTGCTAAAAATCTATCCAAAGATATTAAATTGCACATTTTTTTCCTCTACAGACTATTTTCTCCTGTCTACAGACTATTTTCTCCTGTCTACAGAAGAGGCCACCTCGGGCTGCTCTCTAGCATTTCAAACTCTGGCACTCAGCCCTTTGCGTTACACCTCCCAGCTACATCGTTCTGCCCTTCTCTGCTGTAGGTGCCAGCTGCAGCATCCTTTTGTCTGGTTGCCAAGTCAGTAATCTCTCTTGGCATCTGCCTTTTCCACCCCTTCCCTCCTCCTCCCCCTCCATCAGGAAATCTAATTCCAAGCTGGCAGGCAGAAGGTCAGAAATCTTTGAAAGCTTCAACTTCCACCACCCACTCTTGGGTCTCGCCTCTGCACATACTGCCAAATGCCAACTTACTTTCTCCCTTCTCCAGAACATCCTGTATCTCTGGAACACTGAGGTTGTCACCTGAATCTTGCCCTCACATCTGCTTCCTTCCCCTCCCTCGGCAGCAGGGCCATCTTTCATTAGTAACATCCTGCCACATCTCCCAAAGCCTCAGCACATCTTGTCATCTGTCCTGGGATCAGCAGCTTCTTCCTAGTTATCAACTCTGGGACTTGCCTCCATCAGAGGTGTCTGGAGACCAGAGCTGGCCCAGAGCATCTGGGGAAGTCAAGCTGACAGCCCCCTGAAATCCACAGAATTGCATTTTTGAAAAGTTGGCCATGTTAAAGCAAAGGACAGCAAGCTAGTGTGGCAGAGAAGACAAAGGACAAAAATCACACCCAACCCTGATAGATGACAGTTTTGTTTCATTATCCATTTTAAAATGACATGTTCAGGGTGACTTTAGAAGATTTTTCTTTGAACATCTTTTAGGAAACATTTTCAAAAACATATCTTGCATGATTTTTGCCCACTATGAAAGAACTTTTAAAAATGCATGCACTGTGTCTGTGTTTAATTTTGAAGCTATAAATTGTGTATAAATTATATTCAATAGGATTTCATCTCACTTGTTTCTAACCTCTTATAAGCACTGTGCTGTCTCTATCATTTCTCCTCTAGCTAGAAAAGCCACAGATAACTAAAAAAGGATCAGTAAGAAAAAGAGAGCATTAGAAAAACTGAAAAAAGATAAAAAGGCAAGTGTTATCTATAACACAAATATCCACTGAACAGAAGCTGAAAAAATTGACTCCAAAACCTTTGAAACTAGAGAAATATCTTCTTGTAACAACTCAGAAAAAAATATGAATAAATCACTAACTGGTAAGAAAAAGTGAAGCTACAGGAAAGTCTTTGAAGTGCACTTTAGACATATTATTTCTATGTTGCTCTGTTATACATGTAACATAATCTTAGCACTTGACAAATTGTTTAAATTGGGATATTATATGGAAATAATTTAGTTTCACCTCATTCTTTAATATATGATGAAACCAAAGTCCAAAGATTGTGGTTTTTTCCCCAGTAGCAAAGTAGGAATCAGAACTGAACTTTTCGTAGAAATAAAATCCTATGTTATGTGTACACCTATATAGCATTATAGTATTATTATTTTTAAATAATAAAAGAATGTGATTGTATTAAATGGATGAGTTCTGCTCTACATACTTTTCCATTTCTAAAGTAAATATAACTGTAATCATGGAACCCTAACTATGCACCCACTAAATCAATGAAATCACCTATTCTACCAAAAGTCAACAGAGGATTGGGACAAAAGGAAAAATCAGCCAATTAAAAATAAGCCCTTGGCCGGGCGCGGTGGCTCACGCCTGTAATGCTAGCACTCTGGGAGGCCGAGGCGGGCGGATCGCTCAAGGCCAGGAGTTTGAAACCAGCCTGAGCAAGAGTGAGACCCCGTCTCTACTATAAATAGAAATAAAGAAATGGCCAACTAAAGATATATATAGAAAAAATGAACCAGGCATGGTGGCACATGCCTGTAGTCCCAGCTACTCGGGAGGCTGAGGCAGAAGGATCGCTTGAGCCCAGCAATTTGAGGTTGCTGTGAGTTAGGCTGATGCCACGGCACTCACTCTAGCCCGGACAACAGAGTGAGACTCTGTCTCAAATAAATAAATAAATAAATAAGCCCTTAAAAAGTGGCATCATTCCAGACAACATTCCTTGCAAGAGTGTGTAAAAGGGAAAACAAAAGAACATAGAAACAGACCGAGATGAAGAACGAGGTCTGAAATGAGTGACAATGATTACAAGGTTCAGACTTTATATATCAAGGGTCCAGTAGGGTGGAAGAGTTGGGCAAAGAGATCACGTTTGGAGCTTGCTTTGACCTCGCCATGTTTTGTTTGTGTTACTAAAAAGACAATCAGGTTGGGATGACAGAAAGCTAGTATGTCATCCAAAGACTAATGCTAAAGAGGAAAGTGTAAGGAACAAACAGTTTTCTGCAAACTAAAAGAACAATGGAAGGCTTTTCCATCTTCTCCAGAGCTAGTGAGGGTTTGATGGTGAGTGCCTGCCTATGGCTACAGCTCTCAAAGACATCTTTCATCATTCTTCTGAAAGTGGTGTATCAAAGTAATTCCTTAGCCTCAAAACAAAGAGTTCATTGAAACTGGTTGCTATTTGGTAAAGAAAGGAACTATGGAATTTCACCATACCTGAGTTGAAATTTCAATCCATCATTTCCTGGCTATGTGACCTTAAGCCAGGCCCTGAATTTCACTAAACATCAGTTTCCTCCTTCAATCTGGAGACAATGCATGTCCATAGTCTCTTACGTGAAGTCCTTATGACTAGACTGTGGAATTATTTTTATTTTATAGTGTAAGGTCATGCATATACTAAATATTGTATAACACCCTGAATGCCTGGGGCAGCACTTAGTAAGAAAACATATTGATACACCTTCAGCAAAATGTATCTGTCATCTACTGAAGAAGATAAGATATATTAATATTTTCATGGCATTCAAGTCAGGTGTTGTCAGCAAAATTATAAGAACTTTTCAATCTACAGCCTTCTGGATTTTGGCACTATGAATATGGGATTGTGTTCATTACAGAGTGATTGAGAGAAAGGAATTATGTGAAAAGCATAGACACTCACATGACTATCTGGGGTGCATTATAAAGGGGCCCCCATGGAATTCAAGCATAAGTAAATTTTTGCTGAGTATGAACTCCCTTTTCTAAGATAACTGACATCCAATTGCAAAGTGACCTAAGAGGCACAATTGGAAAGGTGCATGGATCCCCTGTTTCTTTCTTCCACTCAATATTTTCTGTAGATCCTAGATCTCAGAGCCCTGTGGAAGCCAGCTTGGGGCAGGGGGATGTAGGAGAGAGGTAAACATCAGCAATGTTTTCTTTCCTAAAGAACTCTACCTACCCTCTTTTCCCTCACTCCTGCTCCTGTGGGCCCCCTGTGAAGAAGAAAGCTCTTTGTACATCGCTTTACAGTTTTTAAAGCACATTTGCCTACAATGGTTTCTCTAATCATTACGCTAGCCAATGAAGGCAAAAGTCTTGACCCACTGTTTGCAGTTAGTGTCAGGATTTAGGTTGCATACTTTCTGTGTCCCTTGCAGGAGGATGACTTTATCCTGGGAACTTTCTGCCTCGTGTCAGATCCCTCCCAGGGTTCAGGAAGATCTCCGTCTCTTCTTAGCTCAGAGCTCATGTCTGCCTTTCTAAGCAATCCACTATTTTCCTATTTCTAATCTGAAGAACACCTCCAATCCTGCCCAACGATTCATTCAAAACCCCACACACATCCCCTCTTCTGTCCTCCTAGGGATCCACCTTCCTGAATTCTATTACTATGGGTTTTACAATAGAAAATTGCTTCACAGTTTCAGCAGCAAAGGCAGCCATTCAGCTACCGCGGTGAGCAAGGATTTGTTCTCTTGTGGTTCCTTTGCAGCTTAACAGTAGTCCTAGATACAGACAGATAGCAAATCTGTCACTTATATACCTAAAGTCACTGCATGGAGATGTAGCTTGATTTGAATCTAAATTCTATTAATAATTTTTAAAAACCCCAGTGACACTGACTGAAACAAGGGTTTGGGAGAGAGAAGGATTTTCATGGAAAGGCAACCATTCACACAAATATCTTATGACTTAGACATTATATTTCCTAGACATTTTCTTTAAAAGACTATAGTAAGTCAAGACAGGAGTAATAATTTCAAATATTCCAGTAACTCATAACAAGCCTGTGACATACGCTAACACTTTTGTTTAAATTCAAAACTCAACAGTTGTGTATGTGCATGCATATATATATATGTATATATATATATTCCTATGTGTTCACACACGTGCATATAAACCTCATGCCTTAGATGTATTTAAAAGCACTAAAACATAGCCCTTTGCTATGTTGTTGGAAAGAGTAGTTTTCTCAGCTAGCAGAGTTATCCAAGTATCTTCTACAATAATGATTAATTTACTATTAAGATTATTATTTTTGGTAATTTAACCATATTCTTATTATTTCATAGGCCATAATTTTGATCTGATATCAAACTTCACCTGTGGGTCCACCATCCTTATACATGCTATCCACGTAGATTCTTATTTCCATGTTATATAATTGGCACTATATGGCTACTGGGCCTCAAAACACCAGGTGGTGAACACTTAGATAATTCAAGATGCTGTTTCCATGGGGACAAGATGCTGGTCTTTTTCAATGCAATCAACACACTTCCTCTTCAGAAGAACTACTTCCACTGGAAAATAAATGAATTTAGAAATTGAAGCCTTTAGTTTTAACATAATGACTATTTTCTTAAAACCCTGTATTTAATAGTGACAGTAGAGGTTAGCAAGCAAAGGAGAAATATTTAGAAACACCTAGTTTTCAAAGATTAACTTCTTTTGCTTTTTTCACTGGCTAGTATTAGGTGAAGGAACAAATCTCAAATATCATAGACTGCACTGCTCATGTGTTTGTCCTATGTGGTAGATTACAAAACGACCATAAATCATTTCTCTTCCTTTTTCTATATTCACTTGCACCTGACTTTGTGACTCTTCCCATCCAGAGTTGGAATCTATTTTCTGGAGTGTGGACGGACATGGTGCCTTGTCTGACCAATAGACTGTGGCAGAACTTTGAGTGTACCAGTTCCACACCTGGGTTTGAGAACCTTGCACTCTTCCACTTCTTCTCTTGGGATCCTGTCCAGCTCCCATGTGAACATGCCTGGACTGTCCTGCAGGAGGATGAGAGACGTGTGGCTCAGTCACTTTCATCTTCACCCAGCCTGCAACCAACCAACAGTCAGGCGGAGCTGCCTAGCCAATGGCAGCTGGCTGCAGACCAGTAAGACCAGAGCACCACTGATCCACAGAATCCTGAGTTAAACCAACTAGGTATTTTCAGCTGCTAAATTTTCATGTGGTATGTTATATAACAAAAGGCAGTGTACAGCATATTCTTTGTTAGTTCTATCAGTTTTGAAGGACATATTTGTAAACATGCCTCTGGATTCCTAAAATTACAGATTAGAAAGTGTCATCTGACTGGACCACCTGATGCCCTCTCTCATCACAGCCATTTGTCATCCCTCGGGTCACACTCTCTCACCCCCTCCACCTGCACAGTACTGGAAGATTAGGTCAGAGTGATACGAATGCCTATGGAAAACCCCAAGAAGATATGCACAGGCATAAACAAATTCACTTGCTCTCACCCTGGCATGAATGGACAGCAAATAGTTTCCTTTCATTTACAAATTCAGATAATTTTATGCCAGATTTTGTAGAGTTAGAAAGAAAAATCACAAGTGAACAACCCCTCTCTCCCAGTTGCATGCTTATTGAATGAAATCACCCTTGCTCTCCCAAAGGTAAGATGAGTGTACTGCTGTGAACTCTGTGGAAAAGACACACACACGTGCGTGCACACACACACATGCACACGCATATGCACAAATGAAATGAAAGAAAATTCCATAACTACTATGTCTACAGCACGTAAAGGAGATTATCACCCTTATTTTATTTATCAGTAGTTGATAAACTCCCACATAGTGGATAGCACAGTCAAAATTAAAATATCTTAGATTTGTAAATGTTTATCTCTAAAGCAGCTTCCCTCCTCCAAATTTTTTTTAATGTTTTTTGCTTTTCCCAATTATGTATATGCCACCTTCCCCTGCCTTATCCTCTGTCATAGAGATACTGGGAGCCATGTGTTGAGATGGTGACCTCACAAGTTGGAGGAACCAGAACCCCCACATTGCTCTCATGGAGGAGAGCTGCCCTGAAGAGTCACCCAGCACACATGTGATGTTGCACGGGCAAGAAACAAATCACTGTTGTGCACATTAAGATTGCGGAATTTGTAACTGAGGCCACCAAACCTGTTCTAGTGGATAGAGATCCCCAGCATTTTTGGCACCAGGGACTGGTTTCATGGAAGATAATTTTTCCACGGACTGGAGTGGGGTGGAAGAAGCGGGGTGGATAATTTCAGGATGACTCAAGTGCATTACATTTATTGTGCACTTTATGTTTATTATCATAGTATTACTTTGTAATATATGATGAAATAATTATACAACTGACCATAATGCAGAATCAGTGGGAGCCCTGAGTTTGTTTTCCTGCAACTAAATGGTCCCACCTGGGGGGATGGGAGACAGTGACTGATCTGACAGGAGGTGAAACTCAGGCGCTGAAGTGAGCAAAGGGGAGTGGCTGCTAATACAGAGGAAGCTTCACTAGCTCACCTGCTGCTCACTCCTGCTGCACAGCCCAGTTCCTGGTACCAGTCTGTGGCCCTGGGGTTGGGGACCGCAGCTAATGGAGTCTTAGGGTATATGGATATGCTGATAGAAATGATCCTGCAGAAAGGGTTAGGGTACTGATAAGCAGGGGGGAGACAACTACAAGAGCAATTTCCTCAAGCAGGTGATCCAGAGCACAAGAAAATGCGCTGCCTTGGCTGGACGTGTGAATGCAGCATCCATTTTTATAGACAAGATGACAGACTGTGTGGGCACAGAAGCAGGGAAGGTGGTAGATTTGATGGAGGGCAAATCATGCAGTTTTTTTTAATTCCTTCTATTCTGGCCCAGAAATAAGAGGCAAATCATTGGCTGAGAACGTAGAGGGAATTGGAAATTTGAGAACCAAGAAAATGGCATAAACCAGTCTTCTTAGAGAAAAGAAGAGTGAATGACCAGAAAAAAGAAAATGAGATGACCCAGTACGGACTGCATAGGGGTTGTTTTCTTCTAGCCATGCTTAGCTGCCTGGCCATCAGCTTTTCCAAGAGGAGAGTTGGATATAACCAGGGTGGAAGCTTTGCCAGACAAGACTTTTAACATACATTATAACATATAACAGAGAGATAAGGGCCAGAAAAACAAAGAGGTATAGAAGAACAAGATTATTGTGTTGACTATGGAATCTGAGCTGTGAAGGAGAGCTGAGGACACAAAGATACTAGAGGAGTGTATTAGTTTGCTAGGACACCCGTGACGACATACCACAGGCTGGGTGGCTTAAACAACAGAAATTTATTTCCTCATAATTCTGGAGGCTGGAAGTCCAAGATCAAGGCGCCAGCAGGATTGATCTCTCCTGAGAATTCTCTCTTTGGCTTGAAGATGTCCATCTTCTTCCAATATCTTCACACGGTATTCCCTCCATGTCCTAATTTTCTCTTCTCATAAGGACACCAGTCACGTGGGTTAGGGCCCACTCTAACACCCTCATTTTAACTTACCTCTTTAAAAACTCTATCACCAAAACAGTCACATTCTGAGGTACTGGGGCTTAGGACTCAGCATAGGAACTGAGGGGGGGGGATACAATTCAGTTCACAACAAAGGGATTGAGAGGGAAAAATAAAAAAGTAATGGCCAATAAGTAAGATGCTAGAGATTGACGTTTGAGAGGCAAAGTTCTAGAGTACGATCAAGAAAATACGTGTCAGAGGTGAGGGAAAAGACAAAACATTCTGAGATGAAAAGGTCAAGAACAAAGTATGGGATGAATTATCCTTGAGGATACTGAAGTCACCAAGATTAATGACAGAAGCCACAAAGGAGAAAAATGCAGTAAGCCGAAATATAGTAAGTGTTAAAATCTTCTGTTAATGTGTGAGTGCCCAGGGAAGGGGGAGTGACCAGAAAGATGGACATATGGCTGTGACAAGAAAGGGTATCAGGTGGTTTGTCAGATGGCATGTGCTTTAAAGAAACTGAGGAAATGTTGAGAGGAAGTGAGGAGATCAAGGGAAAACCTTATTCTGGAAAAAGAACCAGTGAGCAAAGGCTGCCCTCTCTTGCCTACAAGCCCAGGAGAATGTGGGGTGCAGGAGAAAAAAGAGCCACCATTTGAGGACTGTAGAGAAAGCAGTGTCCTTAGGAAAAGCAAAATTAACTTAGAACAAAAAGATGAAGGAAAATTTAAGAGAAGACATTGAAGATAGGGGATTCTCACATTACTAATGATCACCAATATCATTCCCTTACCCTTTCAGCCACAAGGAGGACACGATTTCTCAACCCCGTTATACTTAGGCAGGGTCATCTGAATATTTCAGGGGAAAAAAATGTATGTGTCACTTCTAGGCTGAGATAGTGAAAGCCCCTGTGCAAGTCTCTCATTTCACTTTTGCTCTGCTGAGGTCACCAAGAAGGCCTCATTCACAGATGCTTTTGATAGAAAATGGTGGAGACTTTGTGAGCTTCATCTCTGGGGGACTGTGTAGTGGTGCCTTCTTGGCAACCAACACTGAACATAAAGTATAAGTGAGAAATAAGCCTTTGTTTTATAGGGAGCCAGTAGTGTTTTGGGGGTGCTGTGTGTGTGTGTGCATGTGGGCGTGTGCACATGTAGCTAATTTGCTACCACAGTAAAACCTAGCTCTCCTGATTAATACACACACCATGAGCTCCAGAACGTATGGCAGAATTGCCAGGGACAGAGGGAGACTGGCACTCATCAGAGAACACACAAAGCCACGTTGAGCATGTGAGAATAAGGGTTTGGGGATGAGGGATGATCTGGGAGGCTCTAGCTGCTTGCAGCGACTGAGGAAAGTGAAGATGCAGAGCTGGATGACACGTTAGCGAAAGATCAATGAGGAGGTATAATTGCAGCCTCCTGTAATGGGCCTCTCGGACACTCTGTGGTGGAGAGGTGGGGAATGTGGTCAGGAGTGAGGGGCAAAGGGGATGCCACAAGGAACACACAGAGCCCTGCAACCAGCTCCTCCCACCTCCAATATCCTCTCACTGGCAAAAGAGAGATATTACTGTGATTTTAACATTTAAGGCGCTTATAAGACTAATGCTCCTTGGAACACATATTGGAAAATTCAGGTCTAGAAGCCTGTTGCATTAAGCTTCTGTGTGATTTGGTATTGATCAACCACAGGGTCTCTTGAAAGCGAGAAAATGTGGGAACACCACGGAAAGTTTTTCTTGTGTGTTAAGAAGATAATTTGCTTGGCAGGTGCTCTCACAATGTAGGTCTCCCTCCACTAACAGAGGGAGGTTTCCTGAGCAAAGGACAAGCTTCCATTTTACTGATAAAGGTAACAAGTGAAATAAGTGGGGCCAGAAGAGTACATGAAACCAAGCATCCAATTCCCAGGCTTCTTGGGTGAGCCAAATCAAGTATTAGAGGGCAGACAAGTCCAAAGCATGTACACAGAGTGAGGTCTCAGGCAACACAAAGAAAGGAAATGCAGAGCACACAAGAAAAGGAAGTGGATGATGATGAAGCAGATCAGGCTAAACCTGCCAGATGGGGGGCTGAAGGGAAGATGGGGAGAAGTGACAGTATCAGGACACAGAGCTTGGAGCAGAGAACTTCCCTCAGCGAAGCTGCTTAGAGGATTCAGAGTCACAAGGGAAGAAGAGTCTAAGAAGAGAAGCAGGAAAGTTAAGAAACTGTAAAGCCATTGAGAAGTCACAAGTCCTCCCAACTTCCACCCACTACACACATCACATTCGTAAGAAAAGACTAGGAGACAGTGGATCAAAAGAGGAACAGTGATGGAAAGAGGGAGGTAATATGGTACAGCAAGATGCACAGGCTTTGGAGACAGGCCAAACTTTCTCAAAACCTTGGCTTTGCCACTGATCAGTCAAATGATCTTAACCTCTGTGTTCCTCAATCTCCGCATCTGTAAAATGGCTCTGACAATTATATTCACTGCTGAGGGTTGTTTTAAGAATTAAATGAAATGGCACCTGAAAAGAGTCAGCAAAATGTGTGCTACATAGAGAACGTTTCAATGACGAATAATTCTTATTCCCAGAAAGCAAGACTGAAGTGTTGAAGTACCCTCAGATGTCTAGAGAATATTTACCAGCTCTCAGATTATTGGTCTAATTTAAACTCAGCCTTGTGTGTTTTAGGCTTCATTCAGCTCCATAGTAAATTCAGTTAAATATTCATCTACAGGGTAAATATTCCCTTTTGCAACAAGTCTAAGTAAAGAACACTAAAATGATACTGAGAAATGGAGAACACCTAAATCCAAGTGGATCCCAGTGATCATCTGATCATTAGCCCAGAGCCCAGGCCCAAAAATAATCCCAGATTACAGCAGCCTACTCCCCTACCTACTAGCAAGAAAACCTGAATATGTGTTTAGGAGACACTTTAAATGATTGATGCCCTCCCTCTTCAAAAAAAAAAAAGAAAGAAAGAAAGAAAAGAAACGAAAAAGTGCTATTATGGGTACAGAGAAAACAAGGCATAAAGCAGGCTTTGCCTGTGCAGACAGGGCGACCGTGAGACTTTGTCTTAAGACACTGCTTTTTCAGGTTGAACAAACCCAGGTGAGGCACTCTTCAAAGGCAGAGCTGATGCCCTCACTTTTGAGTACAGTCAATACACAGTGCCCACTACAAGATCTAACACAAAAAGCTATGGCAAGTCTTGGTTATTGGTGAGTTTTTTTAAATGGATAATAGTTCATGAGTTATGCATATTCCTACAACTTGTGCTAACCCTTTTCTACTCCTTTGGCTCAAAAACGCTTATTGAAAACTTGCCATATCCCAGGCCATGCATAAAATAAGGCCTGAGGCTACAAATGAGAAGATACTATTTTAGTTTTCTGGAGCTGCCATAACAAAGTACCATAGACTGGGTTGCTTAAACCACAGAAACTGATTTTCAGTTCTGGAGACTGGAAGTCCAAGATCAAGGTATCTTGATCAAGGGACCAATGTTGATTCCTTTTAAGGGTCATGATGGAAGGATATAAACCAGACCTTTTTACTTGGCTTCTAAACTGCTCTCTTCTCTGGGTGTCTTCACATGTTTTCCCTCTATGTGTATCCATGTTCAATTTCACCTTCTTATAAGGACACCAGTCATATTGGATTAGAGCCCACCCTAATGGCCTCATTTTGATTTAATTACCCCTGTAAAGACTCTGTCTCCAAATATGGTCAAGTTTGAGGGTTAGAACTTCAGTATATAAGTGTGGGGTAAGGGAGACACAATTTAGCACTTAACAGATACATTCCTTATTTCAGAATGCTCATATCTGATTGTTCACTGCACTGCCCCAAGGAAAGCCTGGGAAGGCTAACATTTTATTGCTCTCCAGCACCTACCTGGACAGAGCCCCACTTCCCAGCAATGTGCTCACCTTCCTTATATTCCAACTGCACTCATAGTTAAGTTCTCTGTTCAGGGAACTCTAAGCTTTGCTAACTAGCCCCTCTGCCAGAAAATTACAGAGGCACTCTATGCATTCAAAATCCTGTAGAATTAGAAATCATGATGGCTAAATTTTTCCAAAGGATATGAATGGATGTAGGAGATAAAATATTAGTGAGATAACCAAATGATTCCATTCCAAAAAGATCAAGTTAGCCATAAACTATCTACACTTCTATTTCATCTGTATAATTCTCACAAAATGAGTTTTATTTTTCACAGGACTCTGTTCTCTGTTTTTTGTTTCTAACCTAGACTGGGTCCCCACAACCCAGACTTTGAGAACAGAAAGTCCACACGCATAAACAAATTTTTTGCTTAAATAATATTATGAAATATTAAATCAAAGGCATAATCATCTTAAAGCAAACTACTAGCCTGTTAATTCAACAAACAATATTTACACAATGGTATTAAGAGCCATTTAGCTACCAAAAAAATTTCATTTGTATATAGTATTATCTTTCAACCAAGCTCATAAAGTTTACTCACTTGCTGCAGATCAGTTGCTCATAAAGTTTAGGGTCAATTTCTGCTTCTGCCTGAGCAATGACAAAAAAGTAATAGAGGAAAACCTGGAGTCTGAACATTGAAGTCAGCCCCATTCTTTTCTTTCACTCTCATAAATACATGCATTGAAGAGGAACTTATGATCTATTTATTTCACAATTACGAAGGCTAACAGAGCCTTTTAAAATAGTGTTGGTCGATGAAACCTAAACTTCTAACTACCAGACACATAATGTATATAGCTGGTTGGAGATTATTCTGCTGAAATAGTAATCTCCAACCACCTATATACATTATGTGGTCATCTTATCATATTCAACATATCACATGAGAAAACTAAATTTACCAACTTCCCTTTTCTGCAGCAGATGAATATCATTCTTTTAAATATCCTATTTAAGTTAATAGCATGATCTTTCCAGTTACCCAAAGGAGATATCTTGGGACCATCTTTCACTTTTCCCTCTCCTTTATTTTCCATATCTACTCAATCCCCAAATTATTTTGATACTACCATGTTCATTCAACTTTATTAGCTTGCTGTCATATGCCAGGAACTGAGCTAAGCATTGGGGAAATAAAGACACATAGAAACATACCCTTCACTCAAAGAGCTCATAGCATACTTGGAAAGGAAAGTTAATTATCAACTACAGTGATAGGGTTCATGATTGAACTATATCTGCTTGTTTGGGGAGCCCAGAGGCCATCTTCTTAAAGGGAAATTTAAAGGGCAAAGAATTAAATAAGGATCATGTTGGGCAGGGGAAAGAGGCAGAGGGCAGTGTGGCAAGGTAATTAGAAGAATACGAAAATATACACACATGAAACTGCATGGTGTCACTGGAGAACTACTAAATTGCAGGATGGCTTTCCAGACTCTGTAGTGGATGGACAGGAGATAAAGTTATATAATAAACCACGAGATGAATCATGCAGTATCTTGTATTTGAAGTTAAGTGTGATCCATTAAAGACTTCTATGTAGTGATACAATCAGATATCTTTCCTAGAAAGCCTGCTGTTGCTGCATTCAGTAGGTTAGATTGAATGGACAAATGCAGGAATGCTGAGGGACGTAAATCAGATAGGAGTTATTGGATAAACGTGGAAAGGAAAAAGAGAAAATTATCTAAACACATGGTAACCATTCTCTCCAACAACAGCTACAAACAAGAGTAAAAAAGTATAAAAGATTTTTTTAAAAATCAGATAAATACATAATATGGGATGTGCAATGGCTCTTTCAATCAGGACAGTGCATTGGTTACCAAAATAGCTACAGAAACACCATATTGAACAATGCTGGCAGTATAGTATAATGATTAAACTATGGACTTTAGTATGAAAAGAATCTTGGTCTAAACTTATAAGTGGTATAGACTTAAGCAGGTTACTGAATCTCACTAAGCCTCAGTTTCCTCATCAAGCAAATGAGATTAGTAATCATATTGGCTGCTTACAGTTATTGTAAGGAATACATGAGCTAATTCATACTCTTAGTCCAGTACCAGACATACAGTAAGCAACCTAGAAAGATTGGCTACTTTTATACCAATGTAGAATTGTTTGCTTCTATAATAAACCTGCAATAAACTAAAGAGGAGAGTTCTGGGCTGAAACATCAGGGTCTATTTTTTATTAGTTATTTAACTTCAAAGTTACTCTGTATCTCTGAATTTCAATTTCCTCTGATCAATGGGGACAAAAATTCTTACTCTATTTAGGTAATAAGGTTGTTTTGATATGACATAATATATATGAAAGTAATTTGAGTAATTTGAATATTCTCAAGTCATGAATACATACAGGGTATTATGGTCTGACCTTAGTATATTTTACTCCAGGAAGCTCTGGCCACATAGAGATAATTATTAGCTACAGCATAGAAATAGTGCCAGAAGAATACTGCACTCAATGCAGGGGCCTGGACTCTAGCCCCAGGAATACCACTAACTTGTGACCCAGGGCAAGCCACTTACCTACTTACAGCCTCCACTTCCTCATCAACAACTTAAGGGGGTTTGGCTCAACCCCCTCTAAACCACTTTATTGTAACTCCAATGGTCTGATTCCCTTCTTCACCAAGACAACTTTAAATGTTTGATATTCCACATTTTTCTCTAGGCCATAAACTCCGCTGAAATGAAGCAATGATAGGATTTACTATGGGTCAAGAATCTTTTTAACCCAGAGTCAGTGCAATCTCACATTATTTGATTTTTTATATGCTTTAATCTGTGATGACATTCAGAAACGAGCAGATTAAATGTAATTAGCCCACCAGAACACAGCTATCAGACTTCACCCTAAAAGGAATTTATGTAGCACCTTTTGACCAAAAGAGGGTGCCTCTGGAAAGATTCTGGTCAGAACCAGAGAAAAAGTAGCTGGTAATAAAACTCAGCAAAGGAACATGAACATGGGACTTAGTATCTACTTTTTACTGTTTTCCAAAAAATATAAAATACTTACTGGTTATTATTCCCTGCTATTTAAGTTCCATCTTACTGCTACCAATGTTTTTGTTTTCCCCCTCCCCATAGACAATATAATCAGAAAGGTTAAAAAGAGAAGAAGTCAAGGGTAGATAATGCTATGAAAAAATTATTTTTCTGGATTAATCAGTAGGACACCAAACTCTCCCATTCTGTTTTGAAGTTCAAGGGCCTGAACTGTAAACCAAGGGGAAAACTCTGTAAGATTTTATTGCTGTTCACATTGTTGCTTATCTTGAGCTGCTTCTCTAGCGAAAATCATTGTTCCCAAAAGAATAAATGGCAAAACAGTTCATTTAAAGTAGAGTTCCTCAACTTCAGCATTATTGCATTTTAGATTAGATAATCCTTTCTTGTAGGGGACCATTCTGTGCTTTGTCAGATGTTGGGCAGTATCCCTGGCCTCTGTCCACTAGATGCCAGATATACTCAACTACCCCTAGACATGGCAGTCAAAAATGTTTCCAGACATTGCCAAATGTCCCCTAGGAAGACAAAATTGCTCCCATTTGTGAACCACTGGTTTAAAGAAAGTTCATATGAACTTTCCCAGGTTCAAACCTGTATCACCCTACCTGTAATTATTATATTGAGAACACTGTTTATCCATTACAAAGTGAAACAAGAAATTACTGTTGAGGAAGGAAATTTTTTAATATGACCCCAACACAGGAGGGGTGATCGAATGACAAATCAGACCACTAGGACTATGCCAAGAAACTTCTCATTTCATGAATTTTTATTCACAGAAGATTTGCTGGGATTCTCAGCACCTCATGAAGGATTTGGAAAGCAGGAGGCCTAAAGTACAAAAGCCACTGTGTGTGTGTGCGTCTGTGTGTGTGTGTTTAAATCTCTATCCTCTGTTTTGATATGTAGAATCTAGACTACCTTCCTTCCTTCCTTTTCTTTTCTTTCTTTCTTTCTTTCTTTCTTTCTTTCTTTCTTTCTTTCTTTCTTTCTTTCTTTCTTTCTTTCTTCTTTTTTAATGATCTCCTCTTGTGTGATTTCTGTATATGTCTCTGTTTAACTTTCTCTCAAAAAACAACCTTGGAAACTAAAATTTGTGATCGAAAAAAATTCTAGAAGGAAACACAGGAAATTATCAGAGCATTTGCCTCTGGAAAGGGCAGGCTAGGTGGATGAAGGTCACTAGACTCATTTTTACTGTATTCTCTTCCCTACTGTTTGACCATTTTACAACTTGCATGAATTTAGTTTCAAATTAAAAAACTAGTTATCAAAATAAACTTAAATTATGATCTGTACAGAAAGTATGCAGGGTAATATGGTTTTAAATTAGAAGACAGCTGCCAACACTGATTCTCCTTATAGACAGAATACCAGTTATTTGTGACTGTGATTTGAAAGTCTCTAATGTTATTCCTGCATGACAGTACAGCCACCATTGCCTATAGTATGAATGATGCAGAGAAAATGTGATTGGCATGCAATAAATAGCAGATTAACCTACGGACCATTGCATGAAATAGAATTTTAGATCCTTAAATGAAGATTGGGTAGGGGGATTCCCAGTGGCCTATAACTTCTGAGAATGTATTCCCAAATTTGTGCAATAATTCAATCTAAAGCCTTGGATTGCATTTGTTCTATTGGACAAGGATTTTCACATTATGTAGAGTAATTGGATTAAGTATAGTTCATTATGAGTCACTAAGAACTATATGACATGTAAATGCAAAATAGTTGAAATACATTTTACCTCCTGATAAATAATCAATACACTGTGTATATTTATACTGGTTTAGAAAATTCAGTGCATATTTATTTAGGGCCTGCTCAGTATGTGGCACTGTGCTGGGCACAGGGGATATAATGGTGAATCTGACAGAGCCTGCCCCTCCCTCCGTGGAGCACACCTTTAGTTGAAATGTGTAGAGAATTTTAACTTTTTCACTTTATACACTTCTGTAAGTTGTTCAATTATAATGAATATTTATTTTCCTTGTATTATTGAAAAAATCATAAAAGCAAAAAAAGAGATGTATTTATTAAAATAGAACAGGGTATCCCAATTTTCTCCATATAAAATTAGTTCCACAAAATGCCCCCTCAAAAAAATTCTGTGGTTAAATAGGTTTAGGAAACAGCACACATTATATAACACATACATCTCTCAGAGAATTGAAATGTAATCAGTTGGAAAACATGGCTTATTCAAATTCCAAGGTGCTGCTTATTCCTACAGAAAGAAGGGGCAAAGACAGGGTGGAGGGAAGAAAAGAGAAGAGGAAGAGAAAAAGAAAGGAAGAAAGGGGGGAAAAGACAATATGACATAGACTGTATTAAAATTGCATGGTTGCTGAAAAAGATGTTGGGAACAGAATATACATAAAAAGCAAATAGCTCTCTCTTCCTGGAATGCCTGAGACCCTTTTCCATCTGGGGGAGAAGGTGGAGCAAGATGACTAAATACAACCCTTCAGAGATTGCCCCCCTGCAGGAACACCAAATTGAACAACTATCCACTCAAGAAAGCACCTTCAGAAGAACCAAAAATCAGGTAAGCAATCACAGTGCCTGGCTTTAACATCATATATAGGAAAAAGGCACTAAAGAGGGTGGGAAAGACAGCCTTGTATTGCCTATGCCACTCTCCCCTATCCCCTGGCAAGGCAGCTAGGAGAGAGAATCTGTGTACCTGAGGGAGCGAAAGCAAAGTGATAGTGATTGACTTCACATTGGAACTCAGTGCTGCCATGTCACAGCAGAACACAACACAGGGCAGAATTCTTCAGGCATCAATGGAGAGAGCATTTCGACCAGCCCTGTCCACAAGGGACTCTGCCCCAGCTATAGGAACCTGAGCTCCCACTAACTCTGCCACTGGCTAGGCTGACTACAGTGGCCTGGGGCCTGAGATAAATTTGAAAGGCAGTTAGACACAAAGACTGTAAGCCTTTTGTGGGCAAGTCCTGATGCTGCACTGGGTTTGGGGTCAGTGGACTTAGGGTGCATGTGATCCAGTGAGATACCAGCTGTGGCAGCCAAAGGAGTACCTAATCACCCCTCTCCCAATTCTGGGCAGGGTACCTCAGGGAGAGACTCCTTCTGCTTGGGGAAGAAAAAAGGAAGAGTACAGAGGCCTTTGTCTTGCAACTTGGGTACCAACTCAGCCACAGTAAAATTAAGTACCAAGCAGAATCCTGAAGCCCCAATTCCGGGCCTTAGTTCCTGGATGGAATTTCTAGACCCACGCTGAGCCAGAAGGGAACCCACTGCCCTGAAGGGAACAACCTGGGCCCAGCAGGATTTATCACCTGCTAACTAAAGAGCACTTGGACCATGAATAAACATGGCAATAGCCAACAATGGTCACCACAGGTCTTGAGTAAGACCTAGTACTGTGCTGGTTTTAGGTGTGACCCAGTGCAGTCCCAGCTGTGGTGGCCATGGGGAAGTGCTCACATCACCCCTCCACCAATTACAGGCAGCCCAGCACTGAAAGTGAGACTCCCTCTGATTGGAGGAAAGTGAAGGAAGAGAATGAAAGATTTTATCTGGTAATCCAGGAAATTCTCTCATATTTTATCCAAGCCCAGCAAGATGGTACCACCGGGAGTCTGCAAGAGTTGCAGCATTACTGGACTTGGGGCACCCCCTAGTGCTGATGTGGCTGCAGTGGCCAAAGACTTAGATTACAACTAATCTAAGTCTTTGAATATCTGGAAAACTTTCTCAAGAAAGATGGGTACAAACAAACCCAGCCGGTGAAGATTAGAATAAAAAATTGAAATCATGTCAAGTATTTTCTCTGACCACAATGGAATAAAACTAAAAATTAATACCAAGAGGAATTTTGAAAACTATATAAACATATGGAAATTAAACAATATGCTCCTGAATGACATTAGGTCAAAAAAGAAATTAAGAAGGAAATTTTAAAATTTCTTGAAACAAATAAAAATGAAAACACAATATACTAAAACCTATGGGATACAGCAAAAGCAGTACTAAAAGGAAAGTTTATACCAAAAAGTATCTACATCAAAAAAGTAAAAAAACCTCAAATAAATAGACTAATGATCACCTTAAATAACTAGACAAACAACAGTAAAACAAACCCAAATAAGTAGAAGAAAAGAAATAATAAGGATCAGAGTAGAAATAATTGAAATTGAAACCAAAAATACAACACAAAAGATCAAGGAAATGAAAAGTCATTTTATTAATATTTGGAAAGATAAAATTGACAAACTTTTAGGCAGACTAAGGAAAAAAAGAGAGACTACCCAAATAAATAAAATCAGAGATGAAAAAGGAAACATTACAACTGATGATGGACAACAGTACAAAATGAACGTAGCAGTCAAACCTTCCATCATTACTGCGATAGTATAAGCAAGAGGTCAAATAGGAGAAAGTGTTGGCTCCCTCACTGTTCATTTTCCCCAGGGATCAGCACTGGGAAAGGGTTGGATGGATGAGCACAGATGTGGGGAACCAGCTCACTGCCAAGGGAGTCTCAAACAAAGGCTCTTGATGTTCTATGGATCAAAGGTGCTGGGAGGAGGGAGAGAGGGCAGGGCCAGGAATGGAAGAGTACCGAATACTGGGTCAGGGTGGAGAAAAAGTGTCTTAAAGGTCTCCTCCTCCCCCACAGAAGACAATCTCAACAGAGGCTCCTGAGGAAGCCTTCTGCCAAAGTTTACCAAAAAAGAGGTCTCCCAGTAGAGGCACCTGGACTACGAATGCAGATAAGTATAAGAGCATAGCCTGCCAGCAGGGCTGAACCTTTGCAGCTCCCTTCAGAAACTGCAAGGCACTGGCTGTGCCCCAAGTCTGGTGTGAAGAGGGCAGCTTTCCGGTGAGGCCTGCCAGGTAAAGCCTTTCTAATTTCCTATGGCCAAGCCTGAAAAACCACACAGAGGCTTTTGGCCAAGAGCCAGACTCTTCATCATCTATCAATAATAAGCAAAAACTAACCTAAGTGGAAACCAGGAGACTCCACAGGCCTGCTCATTTACACAGCCCTGAGCTCTAGTCTTCCGAAGAGGAGCTAGAAGAAATTCATCACTTTGAAAAGTTATTTTCTGGGTAAGTCCCTCCTGATTTCTGTCCAATCTAAAGAAATGGAACCTGGTAGCCCACTGCACACATATGCAGGAACTTATCGAGAGCAAAGGGATCAATTCTGAGACAGCTTATGAAATTATCTAATGAGGCAGTGGGAGCTGTAAGATGGAAAACATTAGCATTGTTATAAATTTTAACAATAAATGAGAATTAAACAAAACCTAGTGTCATCCTTATTCTATTCATTATCACTTAATACTTTGTAACCATGGATATCAAATATTATAAATTCAAACACACCTTCAAAAGATGTACCTCCTATCCTGAAATAACTTACATTCCAGAGATATGCTTAGACCCAGGGAAAAGCCCTTAGAGAATGCAGCTGTGCTGGTTAATGCCAACAATAATAAAATAAATGAATGGCATGAAGCCCCCATTAAAGGCAGTCTCACATAAAAGTTTAGTTTATTTCAAAGACTCAGTAGGCATTATTTTAATATGACATATACACAGCTTTTGGACACTAGAAACTTAGTTTCATTTGATAGATCAAAAAAGAAAGGTATGGAGTGGTTTATAATATCAGCCTTGAACAGCAATTCTGGATAATGTATGGGGTACTTGAGACAATAAATCACATTTTAATAGGATTTGTAATGAAAATGTCATGGAAGGATAATGGTCTAAGGGTCTCTGTCATACTATGTAGCTAACAGTAGTAATTGTCAGTGATTATTTCCAGAGTCAAGGCTTTATAAAAGCATGACTTGCAGAAAGAAGTGTGCATTCCTGATATTATCCTTGGTAGTAGCAGGCTGATACCCAACACCGTGTGGCTGGCAGAGGGAAGAGCAACTGCTTAAATATTTAGACAGGAAAGAGAAAGCAAAAAATCATTCCAGTTTCTAAGCTACTCTTTCCTATAACTCTTTTCAGAAATAAACACATGCATTCCATGGCCTGTCCAAATATTTAGCTGCTGCTTATGGAGGGCAGGGAGACTACAGCAACAAAATGGCCTTGAAAATGACCATCACATAAGTCAGATAAGGGTAGCTTGCCTAGAAGGATTTTTAAAGGTTTAAAGGTTCTTTTTTCTTAACCAAAGGAAATTTTATTTTTCTGCCAGTTTTATGGGCACTATTTTTTGCAGCTATCATCTCTAGCTCTGGCTTACATCTTACGT
This sequence comes from Lepilemur ruficaudatus, assembly GCA_963574885.1. Lineage (NCBI taxonomy): Eukaryota > Metazoa > Chordata > Mammalia > Primates > Lepilemuridae > Lepilemur > Lepilemur ruficaudatus. The sequence goes on from CAUYRT010074919.1 coordinate 43,438, forward strand.
TCACTGGAAACCATTTCCACTTGATTTCATAATCATTGACAAATGAGGGATATTTTTTGGATCCACTGTACGATAATGCTGTTATCACTAAAAATTCTTACTCAATTGCTGGGTTCTCAATGAGTCTCTAATATTATAGTATCTCATTAGGTCAAAGAAACTGTTAAACATGAGATTTAGATCAGACCAAAGAGTCACGTATTACTAACTCCACTTGGAATAACGCTTCCAAGAAACCATCAGTTAACCTAGTCCGGAGTGTTAGCCCTGCAGAATATGGCCTAGAGCAAATTACTCTGTAATAATGGATGTTAAGGCAAATATTGAAGTATTCAAAAACAGGCAAAGATTTCAAGAAAAAATGCTACCAAACCACTATCAGAGAATTCGTTAAATAATTAAACCTTAGCTGTTTCTTATAGCTTAAATATTCAGCTTAGTAATTTTAGTAACTGCATTGTTCACTCAAAGGAAAGCTTCTGTTGTCTGCCTGTATATGTTTACCTTCCTTTTGTGCCATAGTTCTGCAGTAGAAACTCTTAGAAACACCACAAGCCCTAAGTACTGGAATTAAAAATTTGATTTTGTTCACTAAATAGTGAAAATTTTTTCTTTTTATTTCCCTATGTATTCCAGATATTTATTTTAATGCTTTTTCACTGGAATCCTTTGAGAGCAGAGGTTAGTCCCTCATTTCCCTACATTTAGTAATACAGTTTGATATACGTTAAAATATACTTTTCTTCTAAATAAACATTTGGGGTGTCTTAAATATAATCAAATAGAAAAAAATCCCATTTCATCATATTATGAAGCTGATGTTTACGACATTGATTTATAAATTTTAAAATCCAAAGTTTGACAATAAATTTTTAAAGCACAATCTCATACAGCAAATGGGACATGTATATAGTTTATTAGAATACAAAGCTAGCAAGCGTTTTCAGGAAAATCCAAAGTATTTCTTTGTTCTAAAGGAGAAATCTCCAAACAAAGTGAGGGGCTCATGGAGAACACAGAATTTGAGATAAGATTTGAAAATGAAGACAGGTTCATGGCAATACGTTGCAGTCACTTTGGCTTTTTATTTTACATTGTAAAAAGATTCAAACATCCTATCAAAATATACAAGACAGGAAACCAGGATTTATAGGTTTTATGTAACCTTCTGCAGATATACAGTGCTCTTATTAAAACTGTGCACAGTTGATTCTGTTTTTCACATACTAATATCATGAGGTGAAGAGAAATGTTTGTAATTATTGGGAAACAGGTACTATGGAAGAAAAAGTATTATCTTTACCCAAATATGTTGATTGAATTGGTAGTTTTCAAGGAACAGCCCACTAATCTTTTTTTCTTGATCCTTTTTTTTATTCACAAAAGGAAAAATCTCTGCCTAAAAGCTCACTTTACTGAAACAAGCCTGAAATAGAAAGATCTGCCTAGATGACCTCACAGAGAGCTGCAAGCGAGCCACAGGCGGAATGGAAATCCATCACAGCAACGCTGCCTCCCTTAGTTTCCGCTTCCTGATCTCACAAAACTCCAAAGTTACTGACAACAGCACTTATTTCAGCACATTTAACATGCCCTTTAAGCTTTCACAGCTTAGATGTGCAGTACTTGACACAAACAAAATATACATTAAAAGTATATTTACCTTATTCTGGAATATCATATTTTGTTTTAAACATAATACCTTGAGGAAGAAAGAACCAGACATTAAACATATGGCACTTTATACTTTATATTCCCCACATCTTAGCTGAGTAATCCCAATATATTCATTCATTCAGCACAAATATGTATTGAACACCAGGTACTGTTCTAGGCACTAGAGATACAACACGAACCAACAAAACAAAGAACTCTTTCTTGGAATTCACATTTCAGTGGGAGAAGCAGACAGTAATCAGTGTGGACAAATGAAAACACATGGCACAGCAGAAGGTAGTAACTGCTACAGAGAAAGATAAACCTGAGTCAGGCAATGGGAGAGGCACGTTATTATTACAGACTGTGCTCAGGGAAGGTCTCACCAACAGGCTCCCTGTGTGCCTAGACTGTAGGAAGTGAGCTAACAGGCCTGGAATATTGCAGGAGAGTGCTCTGGGCAAAGTGACAAGATCCACAGCAGCAGTGTTTTGGTGTGTTCATGGAGCAGCCGGGGGCAGGGAAAGGAGGTGACAAGAACTTGACAAGAAGGGGAGGAAGGGCTGGTAGAGATGAGGTCAGAGAGGAAGAAAGATGTCACCTCCCACTTACATTTTTATTTTGTTGTAATTCATGTACAATCTCACTCATGCTATAGTCTTTCAGTCCCTTTCTATTGCTTTCATTGTTCTCCTTCTTGAGCACAATGTTTAATTAATCTGTGATGCATACAAAAGGATTTGAACTCATCCAGTGTGGGGTCAGAATTGGTAATGAAGTGAAAAGAATCCACTGATTTTTTCCATCTCTGCTAATGCTTCAGGCTCTGAGCTGATACCTTTGCAGCAGCTCCTTTCAAATCTTTGCCTCCTAAATCCTCCTGCGCCCTCCTCATCTAGTCATCTTCTTGGTTTTTCAATCCAAGAACAATATGCCCTCCAATAAATGGTCTGGTTTGGAGCCAGCCAGACTAACCAATTCAAAAGGATTTAAAAGGAAAATTTAGGACTTGGATGGCATAAATAAGGCACGATGGCCCAGAGTGAAATGAAGGAGAAATTGAAAGGCCTCATGTGGGCAGTGATCCCACTTGCTGAGAGGAAACTACTAGCTTCAGATGGTCAGAATTCTGCTATCGTGTTCTCTACTCAGGAAGAGCTCTATTCCATCCACTTGTAGCCAGCCAGTGAGTAGGAATAATGAAGGCAATAAGGACAGCAGTCAGAAATTCACCTGCCCTCAGTGCCATGAATTCTCCATGTAGAGGAAAGACAGGAGATCTATTAACAATTTTAATATAAATAGAAATTCAAACTGTATATATTTTTTATCATCTTATTTAGTGTTAGAGCAATCCATGTGCAGATTGAACAGACACAAATACTTAAATCAAGAATAGAGAAAATACCCCTGCATAAAACACTTATAAAATGGATTACAGGGACTTAACCTAGGTATGCAAGGCTGGTTCAATGTTCAAAACTCAATATAATCCATCACATGGACAGGCTGAAAAATAAAAATCACATGATCATTTCAGGATATGTGGAAAAAGCATTTGACAAAATCTAACACCAATTCATGATTAAAAATTCTCAGTAAACTAGGAATAGAGAACTTTCCCTACTCAATAAAGAATATCTACAAAAATCCTACCGCTAACATTATGCTTAATGGTGAGAAACTCCAAGCTTTCCCACTAAGATAAAAAATAAGACAAGGATATCCCTTCTCACCATGCCTATTCAACATTGGACTATGGTTCTAGCAATGATACAAGAAAAGGAAATAAAAAGTATATATAGATTGGGATGGAAAAAATAAAACTGTCCTTCTTCTCAGTTGGCATGATCTTCTATGTACAAAATCCAAAATAAACCACAAAAAAATTCCCAGAACTAATAAGTGATTAGACCAAGGTTGTAGGGCACAGGGTTAGCATAGGTCAATCACTTTCCTATATCAGCCAAAAACAAGTGGAATTAAAAACACAATACCATTTACATTAGAACCCCAAACAATGAAATACTTAGTTATAAATCTAACAAAATACGTTCAAGATATACATGAAAAAAACTACAAAACTCTGATGAACAAAATAAAAGAATTAAATAAATGGAGAGATATTCTACGTTTATGGCAAAAAAGATTAAATATTACTAGTTCTTCTCAACTTGACCTGTAGATTCAATGTAATCCCAAACAAAATCCCAGTATGCTATTTCGTGCATATCAACAAACTGATTCTAGAGCTTTTGTGTAAAAGACCCAGAACAGCCAACACAATATCAAAGGAAAAGAACAAAGTTGGAGGACTAACACTAGCCAACTTCAGTGTAGTATTGGTGAAAAAATAGACAAATACACCAATGGAAGAGAATAGAGATCCCAAAAATACATCCACATAAATATCATCAACTGATCTTTGACAAAAAACAAATGCAATACAATAAAGCACAGACAGTTTTGTCAACAAATGTCAACAAATGTCTGGAACAAGTGGACATCCATATTAAAACAAAATCTAGACACAGAACTTAAACTGTTTACGAAAATTAACTCAAAATGGATCACAGTACTAAGTGTAAAATGCAAAACTAAAAACATCCTAGAAGAGAACATAGGAGAAGACCTAGATGGCCCTGGGTATGGCAATGACTTTTAAAATATAACACCAAAGGCACCAACCATCAAAGAAATAACTGACAAGCTAGACTTAATTAAAATTTAAAACCTCGTCTCTGCAAAAGATAATGTCAAGAGAATGAGAAGAAAAGCCACAGACTCAGAGAAAATATTTGTAAATGGCATATCTGATAAAGGGCTCTTATCAAAAACATACAAAGAACACTTGATATTTTAAGAAAACAAACCATCTAATTAAAACAAGGGCCAAAGACCTTAGCATTCACCTCACCAAAGAATATATATAGATGGCAAATAAGCATATGAAAAAAATGTTCCACATCATTTGTCATCAGGGAAATGTAAATTACAACAATGAGATACCACGACAAACTAATTAGAATGACCAAAATCCATTGATGACACCAAATGCTGGCAGGGATGGTGTGGAGCAACAGGAACTCTCATTCATTGCTGGTGGGAATGCAAAATGGTACAGACACTTTGGTAGACAATTTGATGGTTTCTCACAAAACTAAACATACTCTTACCATAAGACCCTTGGTATTTACCCAAAAGGAGTTAAAAACATGTCCACACAAAATCCTGCACCTGGATCTCTACAGCAGCTTTATTTATAATTGCCAAAACTTGGGAGCAACCAAGATGTCCTCCAGCAGGCAAATGGATAAATAAAATGTGGTACCTTCAGACAATGCAATATTATTCAGCACTAAAAAGAAATGAGCTATCAAGCCATGAAAAGACATGGAGGAAACTTAAATGCACATTGCTAAGTGAAAAAAGCTAATCTAGAAAGGCTACATACTGTATGATTTCAACTGTATCACAACTGGAAAAGGCAAAACTATGAATACATAAAAAGGACAGTGGTTGCTGACCGTTGGGGATACGAAGAGGTATAAATAGGTGGAGCACAGAGGATTTTTAGGGTAATGAAAATACTCTCTATCTGCAGTCCCTAACCCCCCAGCCATGGCCTGGTATTAGTCTATGCATCACTGCCTGAGCTCTGCCTACTCCCCTCCCTACCCTGTCCATGGAAAAATTGTCTTCCATAAAATTGGTCACTGGTGCCAAAATGGCTGGGGTATGTATATGATATTACAATTATGGACACATGACATTATACACTTATCCAAATCCACATATTATAAAACACCAAGATAAACCCTAATTGTAAACTCTGGACACTGGATGATTATGGTGTGTTAATGTAGGTTCATCAATTATAACAAATGTAGCACTTGGGGAGGAAATGTTGATAATGAGGGAGGCTACATATGAGTGAGGCAGGGTGTAAATGGGAATCTGTACCTTCCTTCTAATTTTGCTGTGAATCTAAAACTGCTCTAAAAAATTGTCTTCAAAATGGATTACAGATGGGTTAAAGAGCTAAATGGTAAAAAGTAAAGCTTGATAAAAATACATAAAGATGAATAAAAATATATAGCATTATACAATAGAGGTTTGGATGCCTTTCTTAAATAAGATTCAAATGCTTAACTATAAAATTTAAATTTCTGTTCATAAAAGGCTGTGTTAACAAAGTTAGAAAACAAGCAACAGATTGGGAGAAAAATATTTGCAAAGTATGTAGCAGTAGAAAGATTAAGAGCCAGAATACATGTGAAGAATTTCTACAAATCAAACCACTGATAAAAATGGTTGGGGCAAGAAATATGAACAGAGCACAAAGGCAGAAACACAAGTACATAGGTGCTTGAGTTCGAGTAACTAGGGAAATATAACAAGATACAAATTTTCACTCACAACAACTAACAAAAATTAGAAAAAGATTTGACACTATTCAGCGTTGGCAAGGATGTGGAGAAATGGACACTCATTTTAGGAAATGTTGATTGTACAAAGCTTTTGAAGGATAATTTGACAGCATCTATCAAAATATAAAATATGCATTTTCTTTGACCCATCAATTAAATTTCCAGGAATTGTAATCTAAAGTGATGTTAGTACACATAACAAAGAGTCACAAGTAAGAACAGTCAATGCAGTGTTGGTCCTAATGGTAACAAAATGGAAATATCTTAAATTTCCATCAATAGGAAGACTGGCAAATAAACTATGTTGTACCATATGCTGGATATTATGCAGCAATTTTTAAAAATTAGAGAAATCTCTTTATACCAGTGGTTTGCAACTGGGTACAATTTTTCCCAGCAGGGGACATTTGGCAATGATTGGGGACAACTTGCCTGTTACAAGAACCAGAAGGGTGAGTGCTACTGGTATCTAGTGCATGGAGGGCAAGTATGCTGCTAGACACCCTGAGGTGCACAGGACACCCCCTCTCCCAACAAAGAATTATCTGGCCCCAAATGTCAATAGTGCCAAAGCTGGGAAACCTTTCCTAACATAGAAAGAACTCTACGTCATCATGTTAAGTGGAAAAAACAAGCCAGACAAAAATACATATAGTACTACACCCCTTTGGAAATACATAGTCAGAATTTTAAAATTGTACATTATATTTGTGTATGAATATTATTTATTTATCTGGAAGAATAGATAATAAAATATTAACTGTGTTTAATCTTTGGGGAAAGGGAGACCGAATATAAAGCCAGGAAGACAACTCTATATTCTTCTGAATAGTTTGAAATTTCCCCACCAATTACTTATTAAGGTATTCTTTGTATAATTAAAAGAATAAATGTAAAATGTAGGAGCCTGTATCTCACTCATTCTAAGATAATTGAATTAAGTCCCCCCACTTTCTCTCCTGAGCTTCAGAACCTCTGATATAATCATTCCATGTTCTTGTGTTTTATAGTCTGAAAAGCAGTGATGGTATTAACATTTGTTTCAGTAATGGTTATGATTTAAAAATAGGTGGAATTCCTCTGAATACAGTGGCCGTGATGGGCTGAAATGTGTCTCTCTAAAGTTCGTATGTTGCAGTTTTATCTCCTAGTCCCTCACAAGGTAACCATATTTGGAGACAAAGTCTTTAAAGAGGTGATTAAGTTAAAAATGAGGCCATTAGGGTGGAGCCCTAATCAATATGACTTGTACTCTTCTAAGAAGAGGAAGACACCCCTGGGATGAGTGCACACAAAGGAAAGGCCATGAGAGGACACAGTAAGAAGGGACAGTCTGCAAGCCACGGAGAGAGGCCTCAGAAGAAACCAAATCTGCCTACACCTTGATCTTGAATGTCTAGTCTCCAGAACTGTGAGAAAATAAATGTATTATTTCAGCCATCTAGTCTTTGGGATTTTGTTATGGCAGCCCTAGCAAATTAATACAGTTGCTATATAAGAATATAATACAAAGAAAACTATTGATTCTTATTCTATTCTTACCATGAGGGGTAAACCACAAGAAGCTTACAAATGTCACTGAGCTAGGTTCATCTCTCAACAGAGGAGATGAATAGAGTTAGTGAAAGCAAATCCATACTTCTAGATGACAACTGTCCTGCATTCCTGTTGCTGACACTATGAAGTTATTGACTTAGATTTTTGTGACAGATGTTCCTCGCATGCTCTCTGCAGCTTCTCTTCTCCCTACCAATTACCTGCTAACACAGTCACGGGCCATGCGTCTGCACTTGCAGGCATCAAAGGATTTGATGTCACAGCACACGACAAGCCCTGGAGAGCTGGGACTGGCACTTGTATTTGACTCAAGATTGCAGGGAATTGATCACCTATTTCTTTTTTTTCTTTTATATTTCCTATAGATGAATGGCTCCTTCTTCACAGGGAAAAATAAGAGGAAAACGGCAGTGGAGAGAAGAGGTTACAAAGACCTGTGGATCAGGGTGAAGAGAGGCAACAGAAATGCCCCAGATTAAAAGGAAAGCCAAGTGCCACTGGAACTCTGAAAGGCAGCCCATCAAATCAGCCTTGCCCATCTGGGCTGACTATGGTAGAATGAAATGGCTGCTCAGTAGAGGCTTAATTATATTAATTGTCAAATTTAAGTTTTTATCCCATTAGCACAGAAGGGATCACAGTGCAAGATAAAATTGGTTACAGAAAATTTTTTTATTTCCCAGACAAGTGGTATATGTATATTTCTACTCCTCCTTCTTACATTTTAGATTTGTTTTAATAAATAAAGCATAAATGTGAAGGACCCTCTGGCAACCTACTGAAAAGACAACTTTATGGAACAATGGACGCATGCAGCTCCCGGGCAGCAGGTATGTGGGTGAGGTGTGTGTGATCAGCATAACTCGGTGGCAGAGGATTCCTGGTGTGTGAATGAAGCTGGCCTGCATAGCCAGCCCCCGCACAGTCTCAGGGTGGAGCAGACAGAGAACGAAAGACTCAGACAAGCCCCTGACATTGCTGACATGTCAGGGGCTCGTCATCTTCTATATCATTGCTGACAAATATTAGTTGGGTTTTTCGGCTGCTCTATCAAGAGAAGTGCAGAACAAGTAAGAAAGAGGACCCAAGAAGGACTTTCATCCTTCCTTATTAAAATAATTCTATATTTTTATGCACCCTTCAATATCGCTTGAATATGCTGCTTGATTTGTATGCTCTTGACTTCCGTTTGAATATATCATTATTGCTGTAAGTAGATGCAGATGCTTAAGTTAATTTTATTGTTAATGCCTCAAGGCATTTTTAGAAGTGCACAAAGCTTTTAAAAATCCAATAAATTATATAGAACTTCAATTTACTTCCTGTTTTACCTTCAACTGAGGAAGGACATAAAGTGCTCTTGAATTTAATCTTGCTTTTATCACCAATTGAGTAAGTATTTGACTTACTGAAATGGGCAAGACTGGCTCTTGGAATGTTATTTATGTTCCAACAATCCCTCATTAGTTAGATAAAGAATTACATCTTGACTAAAATGGAGAAGCAGCTTATAAACTATCTTATTAATCTGCAAATAATGATAACTTGTGGGCATATCTTATGTCGAGCTCATGTCAACAGAAACGAAAGTTTATCTGGAATCATTCTATAAAAATGTCTATCACTCATTCTACCCTCTAGCCACAGAATCTTGACTGCAATTGTCAGAGATATTCCCTCAACTCAGGTAATTATGTGTAATACCTCTGGGGGGATTAAATAAGTATTTTATAAAGATAAAACAAGATGGAGAATGATAAAATATACACTCTGGATTATGAAATAATAATTGTATATAGTTTTAAATTCAGTTTATTAACTTGTAATTTAAATGAGATTGGCCTCACCGGGTTTCCCTTCTCTCATCCCAAATGTACCTTGAAGTCAGACTTGGCATGTCCTGTCTCAGCACACGAACACACACACACACATAACTCCACATATACAATGTCACTTTTACTGAAGTGTCCATGTGGAAACAAAAAAGAGAGTTCCAGTGTACCCTGCCCAGCAAAACATCAGAAATGCTGCTCTTTAAACTGCTCCTATTTGACCCCAAACTTCATCTCTTATTTCAGGTGCCTAAAACCCTTCTCTGTAGCCTCTTCTCTGCTGCCAGAACTACCTTTACCAACCTTTGAATCCATTTCTTTAAATTAAACAATTTAGTCAGTGCTTCACTTCCACAGTTTGTATCTTCACTCACCATCTACTTCTGCAAAATAAAGGTCCCCCCTCAGGGTCCACCCTCATCAGAATAACAAATGCTACTGACACAGTCACCCTCAAACACATTCACCCTCCGCTTGCTCACCTACAGAACATTAGTCTGGTCCTGGGATTAGCATCCTCCCTCCTGGAGAATCAGGGAAGCCAAGGAACTGACTCAATTTGGCCCAGATTTGGTTTAGGCAACTAATTCTTTTTCATCTACTGACCGTGTCTGCATTTGACACTGATAATATTGTCCATAAATATCTATTGGAACGATCACCTTTTTATATCAATGTTTTCAATACAATTCACTAGTAATTTTTGGTCTTTTTCTCCCAAATGGCAAAATTCATAAATTCAACATGGTCTTCCTCAACTGCATTTCTGTGGCAGTCATTTTCTTCCAAAACACCCTAGAAAATTCTGGCTGCAAATATTTATTACACAAGAAAATTTCTCTCAGCTCCACATAATCTCCACTGCAAGCCTTTGTTTTCATTTTCTATATATTATACCCCTTATTCATTATAAGCTGTGTCGGTGGAAGGATTTTTATCCCACTCTTGCTTTGTTAGAATTTTAAGGTTGTATTCACAAAGAAAAAATGTCCTCACCTTGATCTGTTAAGATCACCATGAAATATTCTATTTATCAACATTAAATGATCCGTAGAAGTAATCACCTAGGAGTTTTCTCTTTAGTTATTTCATTCACTTTTTTCTGGGACACTAAGGCCACAGAAACAACCGATATTCTTGTGGCTGTTACCAAACTGAGGTCCACTTCCCTAGCACAGCAAAGCCAGACACTGAAGCCAAGAATTGCAGTGGGAGAAAGATGCATTTTTATTGCATATGCCAAGCAAGGAGAGCAGCCAGCTAATACTTAAGACCCAAACCCCCAGATGGCTTGCAAGCAAGGGTTTTCAAAGGCAAGGGTACATTTCAGGAAAGCAGAAGTTGCAGGCAAAATTGTAAATCACTATGTGGAAGTTATTCATTGGCCTGGCCCACAAAGGTAGGATATTTCTAAGTAGGGGCCTATGGATCATAGATGGGTTCAGGGATTCTTAGATTAGCAGAAATGAATATTAGATGGGTGTGACTTTCTCTAAGCCCCTCAGAGAGAAATTTAGAACAAAGAACGGTGGTCACAGTCTA